>CM069294.1:40892500-41052500 GCA_035609425.1 Epinephelus awoara | reverse complement strand
CATAGTATTTAGTTTTAACATATCTGCTACATAATAACATGCAAATGTTACGTATCTGCAATTTTTTTCTGATGATTAGGTTAGAATCAAAAGTGAATCAGCTGAACATGGTGAAACACTGATTTCAGGCCCAGTGTTGGCACTGACAAAGAGCCCTGGTGGAGTCTGTTGCTTGGACCAGTTTAGTAATTTCATGACTTCATTCATGGGGATTGGAGCAGATTGATAATACAAGTCAGATACCTCAGCATTTTTTATCATAGACTAGTTCCCCCTTTTTTATAAGGTGTTGGTGATACCTGGCATCCAAAAATTAGATTTTTTCAGTCCGTTAGATCATACTTTACCTTATCAGAGGTATTGTACATACATATTCTCTACATTCCTGGAGAGTATATTTTTCTGATTCATGAACCTTAGTTTCTTTTGTTTGCAGTATCGGTGATAGTAGCATCACTCTGTGTGTTTAAACAATCAACCCTACTTCCTGATTAACCTCTTTCATCACCAATGTAATAAAAATAGGAGCAACAAATAAAAATTAAAAAGTATGTAAATACACTGCAGTTTGAATCATAATGATGAACATGGTGACAAGGGTAATGCCACAACTGCTCCTGCCAGTTCATTTTGGGTGCTGTTTATCTTTATGTTACCACAGCAGAAACATCCAGCTCCTCATAGGAGAATCTGTCTCGCCTCTACTGTGTATGGTGAAACTGTCACTACATCATAATGGGGAGTGTAGCACTTATACAGGTAATGAAAGGAGCCAGTTGGACTGGCTTTGACTGATGTCAGTCCACACCTGTTGGATGTTTACTCCAATCCAACACCCGTTACACCTGTACGACCAATGTGCTAGTGGTATCATATACAACATACCTCTTGAATGTAGATGGCTATGTGGACATACATCTAAACAGACTCCCTGCCAGCTGCCTAGTACAAGGTCTGTGTAATGTCCAACTGAGCTCCTGTGTGAATAAAGCACATAACTGTGACCACGTTGATGACATAACAAACATCCTCTGTTAAAGCATCCTTAACTTGAAGACGGCAATGCAAATGTTTAATCGGACGGAGACAATATGATTGAGGCATTTCTGTTGGTAATGGTAGACATGAAATCATTGGAAAAATTCAAGAGCAGCAAGGAACTCAGTTGTTTATGACCAAATTGATAACCGGCTACGTGACCACGGTGCGATCCATATTGTGCCTTACATCTGGCAGGTGCCAACCTTCAGCCAAACTTAATAGAGTATTTCCAGGACAACACCAAATTTAGCCCACCAATGGGGTGGAACCCACTGCCACCACAGGAGGCAGGGTTAAGCCTATTACTGGGGGAGTGGCCAGCCTGGATTTGTTGGGTTTGTGTTGCTTGAGGTCATAGACTGTATAAAAGAAGTGTATGTAGCCACTGTGATGTCACCCATTGGTTTGTGGACTACCATTTAAAAGTCAAGTTAGTCAAGTAGTCAAGTACTTTTCAGACTTGGAGCTAGCCTCTTGCTTCAGGTACTGGCAGCACATTCTCAATCCAAGTCGTCACATATCTCTGCTTTGGCAGTGGACTTTCACATCTACATATTACATGCTGAGTATTCTCCTGTGTCTGCTGCTGACATTCCCGGATGCCACGACCAATGCTGTCACATCAACAAAAGCATGTGGATGGCTTTAGGCAATACAAGTATGTGGCTAGGTTCACAGGAAGAAAGAAAAAGAAAAAAAACATCTACATTCAGACGGGAAGTGGACGCAAACCCCACACTTCCACCTTCCTGGTTTGTTGGAATTGAATCAATTTCAAAGTACCGGTATTTTCCAAATGCAGTATGTAGGAATACTCTAGTACTGCGGTACTATTTTAGTATCGGTATACCGTGCAACACTACCGCCTATCATACCACTGCAAAAGGTAACTTTTGGTGTCAGTGTCTGACACCAAAATCACCAACAAAGCGGTGGTATTTAATGGCTTTGGAATGACAACGCACTAATGCGGTTTTAGTGACACACACATGGGATTGAAGATTTATCAAATTTACAATACTATTTATGATTATTAATACAATTTTACAACCTGAGAAAGTTAAGACTCTGGCATATCTTTTTTATCAGACAGCCCTGTGTTTTTGCTGGAGCCCTCTTTAGCCTTTTTTACACAGAAATCGTGCTTTAGGGCCGGGTCGTCATGTTACCTTTGCATTTTTACACAGAACCAAACAAAGGAGGCATCATGCCACTCCGGTGTGTGATTGTAGATAGCATGCCAGCATCACGGAATCAACAGAGGCATGATAGGTGTGACATGACACAACAACATCGGCTTCTAGTGTGACATATATGCCTTGGCGGTGCTTTATAAACAATAACAATGGCATAACATGGCGATAGCAATCAACAATTCCTGTTAGATGGTGGCTGATCTTGTCCTCTGCTCAGACAGTAAGGAGCACCCGAACCTCATTGTTTGCCCAATATACAGACATTTACGGCTGTTGTTCCTTGTCTCTGAGTTAGCTGCTATCAGCAGCTACTTTTTAAATCTCCTACTCACGCGTTGTCAAAACATCACTTCCATGCTGCCTATGGTCCTATCCTGCGGCCTGTGCCATTTAGGCAGACATCATTGTGGTGCTGTTACTACATCCAATGCCTGCTTAAAGGTCAAACAACTCTGTGCCCCATTCCATGGTTGTACCTTTAATACAGAAGGATGAGGGAGCATAATGGCGTGAAATTCCCACCTTAGCGAGGCAGTGTAAAAGGGGCTTTTGTTGGCAGCCCCTCTGTGCTGCTAGACTGGGATCATTGCAGTGAATGAAGGGGGCTAGTATTTTCATGCATAGGTAAATTCAGTCTCAATGCCTCCTAGGCTGATTTACAGTTGTGCTTGAAGCAGTTATGTGTAGTCTATGCATGTAACTGTTCTTGTGCACTTCCTAAAAAATGTAACATGTGGGACTATGACAGCTATGGAGATACTTTTTGGGGACTGCAAGAACTGTGACTTGCCACTTGTGTTTTCCCTCACATGTCTGTGAACTGTTAGAGATGACTGATAGTGAGGACACCATCAAGACAGTTAAAAAAAGACTCAGTAGTCTTCCCCTTTTCTGTAACACACATCTAACAAAGCCATCTCCACTGCAAACCCCCTGCTCATGGCAATCATCACTCACTATCACGTTGAATGAAAGGTAAGCACTGCGATAGCTTAGGAGTTGTCTCCTATTCAGTAACGAGAAAAGGTGAAATAGAAGATACCTGAAAGTAACTCCACGAGTAGAACAGAGAACAATGCAGCGTATCAGTAGAAGAGCGGACAGTGAGGAGTGCTTTGGAGCTGTGAATACGGCCCTGCTTCTCCCTAATCCTGTATGTGTCTGTCTGAATCTCTTACTCTCCCTCTCTCTCCATCTCTCAGATTCAGATGCTGTGTAAGTCTGTCGGCAGACAGCAGCTCGGCTCTGTTCCGTTGTCTTGTGCTATCATGGGGGGGATTCTCAGGGGATCCCGTGTTCACATCACTCTTCTACCAGGCGTTCGACAAGAGCGCCTTGTTTGTACACGTACAAAAGTGCTTGTCATTTTTATTGTTTGCTGTTGTTTTTCCGAGTGATATTTTTTTCCTCTTTGGTGCTATCTCCTTTTTATTCTCTGTCGTCTGCCTCCGCTGTCTCTCAGTATGTCTGTCTGTCTGTCTGTCTGTGGCTTGCCGTCCTTTCCATCCACTTCAAATTCAACCTCATGATGATTTTCCCTTCCTCTTTGTCAGTGGTTGCCTTTGACTGAGGCGGCAGGCTTGGATGTTTGGTAATGGCCACTTAGAGTAATCAATGGGCCTCTTAGAAGTTGTGAGATGAAAGAGGAGTTTGACAGCTAATGTGTGCCTGTCCTGTGACGTGAACAGCATGGCAATGCCTGCATGCTTTGAAGGCACAAGGATGGGTGCACCAGGTTGGATTTATCCCACACTGAAGACTCACCTCAGCTGCGGAGCTGGCACAATGGCAAGTGGCAGTTGCTCTTTCACTTTCACTCCTCACAAATGTACAAAAACACACACCCTCACTTTCTGTGTCCTCCTCTCTCATCCTCCGCCTTTCTCTCTTTCACCCTGTTTTATATATCTGTCACATCGGCGTACCTCCTATGCAGCTCGTGCCAGCTCCCATTCCACGCTCTCCCTCAGAAATGTGTTCAAGTAAACATTTCACGCTTGCTTATGCTAAAGGGAAGTGGCAGCAGCAGGTATGTGACAGGCAGAGAACTGTCTGTGCCCAGGGCTGCCATTGACAAACCGAGCCCCTCTCCTTTCCATGCTGCTTTTATCTTCTAAATAATGGATATGTGTGATCGGAGGAGAGCATTTGATGATGCATTCGTTCTATTCATCAACATGCTCAGAGAGGACACCCCCAGTGAGGGAAAAACAAAGCAACACTGCTCATGATTGTAATGTAAATGATTTGTGCTAAAATGAAAATGAGCTTAGCGGAAGCGATGCGCTATGCAGTATATGCAGCTGTTGCATTTGACTCATTTCGGTGCGCTATTAGTCCTGCGCATCCTGATTCGCTCAGTAGAAAGCGAGTGAAGCATGTCCTTTGAAGCAGAAGGAGCAAAGGGGGGAAATAAAAGGGAAACATTTACAGAGGGGGATCATTTCCCATAACCACCAGCAGTCTTTGAACATGCTCTGTGGTGGTCTTCAGCCCCTCCAAGGAGATAGGGATGGATTTTAGGCAGCACAGGCCTCCCCTCCGCGCACACACACACACACACACACACACACACACACACACACACACACACACACACACACACACACATACAGGAGGTGGAGGGGGAGGATGGGGTATGGACAGGAAGTGATCTTAGAGTCTGCAACACTCTTTCCCTCCCTCCTGGGGGCTGTTAACTTACTGCAGAGCTCTTTGGTGTGGTTTAGATGGTGTATGTTTGCTGTGTGTGTTGTGGGGGTTAAGACACCAACTGCAGTGAGTGACACGTCTCTTTTTATTCTTTCTTTCTTTCTTTCTTTCTTTCTTTCTGACAAACGCTCAGGTTAATGCTATCTTTAACTCTACCACATGCTCCTCTAACTTAAAACACATGAAGTGTGTTCAGCCAGCAGGAGTTTTTCTCTGAGCCTGCAGTTGATCCTGGCTTCAGTTACAGGAATGTCAAATAACAGTGGCATCATCACCACCTTTGTGCCTGTTCCTCTTGGGTAAGTTTAAAAGGAAAGTGGAGACTAAAACGGACTGTTCTGTTATGTCTGATTTCCAGCAATACAATACAATTTACACTGTATTCAGCTGGGACTCTGTACAAACATGGCGTTTCGCCCGTGGGGGTGGTGCCTAATGTTCTGCGTCACATAGTATTGTAAGCTAGCAAAACCGTAATCCTTAAACGTTTATTAACCTAATCTTTGCCTTAACCCCCATATTAAACCAACAGAAGACGTCACACTTATCTGGAACTTCAAAAAGAGGTGATTTTATAATTTTTTTGTGATCATCAATTTACAAAGATACACTGAGATTTTTGTTCCTCATACTGCTGGCACAGCTGCAACCACAACTGCACTTTCCTGCAGATTTTCAAATGACCTTAACCAGACAGCTGATAAATTCTCACGTTGACCATCATCAGGTTCTCCTGTAAATATGCTGTATTTGACATATATGGGCGTAAGTAAATTACATGTAAAGTCAATGTAAAGAGGCAATTAGACCCGAACTCCCACTGAGCGGCAAGATGGATGTGATGCATTTGATGCAAAATATGTGATTTAAGTGGCATGAATTACGGTTATTCGCCAGAGTTGAAAAATCTGAACTTCAGCGACTGATTTGTGCTGCGATAGCCAATCAGCATTGAGATACTTGGGAGACATATGACATTGAGGGGCTGCCCGTGGACAGGTGCCCCAAGCAGTTTGAGCTCAAGGGCACCTCGGTAGTGTCCAGGAGGCAAACTGGCACCTCTCCAGCTACCAGTCTTTGCTCCATATTTAGTCCTGACAGGGACTTAAACCCACAACCCTCCGGTTCCCATCCCAAGTCCCTATGGACTGAGCTACTACCACCCAAGTAATATATAGTATATGTCTTCATACTTGCAGGTCGTATTATTTGGCCTAGTTTGCCTAATTTTCAAATCCTTAGAAATAAAAGTAACCCATACTTTGCTACTCAATCTAATTTCTCATTTTTATCAAATCACAATAATTCATGATTTTTGTTATGCATTCGTACAAAAGTGCACGCAGGCTATTACACAGTGTATGAATGAACCCTCACAGCATGGGCTGAGACAGCTGACTGGAGATTGCTAACGTGTGCACGGCTATGTCCTCCAAGACCAAGCCCATCCGAATGACATACCGTGTTTTTCCCTTGACCACTTCATTTTTTTGTTTCTGGGAAAAGGTATTTCAAACAATGTTTCCTTATTTGTTTTTAAAGAAAGAACCTCCTCTGTTATGCATGTATAGATGCAGATTTCGTCACCTGTATTCACCTGTATAACTCACACAGGACAAAAGCTTTGTAAAGCAATGAGTGCCTCAGCAATGCCTGTTCATCTCTTTCAGAAATTGCAAATACTTTATCAGCTGGCTTTTCTCAAGTTAAAAATACAGATTGTCATAGGGGAAAAAATATTTGCACAAAGACATATGCTGTACTTTCAGCCTCTGATCGTGCAGAAATGAATGAAATATGCAGCTATATCACTTACAAAAGAGAAGAGAGGAAATGAGAAATGCCAGCACTGCTGTGAAAATTATCTAAATGTTTGTCGTTTTTGCTCCTCACTGTCAGAGGCTTAAATCGTTTTGGCAAAAGAGAAATACCAGTCTAACCCTGGTTTGATGTACTTTTGGTTTTGGCCACGAAATCACATAAAAACAGCTTTTTTCTAGTCACTATTACGATATGGATGCTTTATCAGAAACGGAGACTAAAGTTTCATCTTTTCACAATGGCTCTTCGCTCTTTCTGTGTATGCATACAGGTACTACCAGGATGCACGCCATTAAATGTTTGCACTCATGTTAATCCATGAAAATTGGTATGAGTCTTATCACAAATGCTGGTTTGTTAAAAATAAAAAAAGCCTATGTGCAGAACCCAGCCAAGGTTAAGCCCAGAGAAAAGACTGTAAGAGCTCAATCTCTGCATACGGAAATATAAATAAAAGAGGAGAGTTTAGTGAAGGGACACTTTTTGGTGTCCCCCTTTTCTCTGCTGTTCTTAATCAGAGACTCTTTAAGTCCTTGGTTTGATCCAGCTTCTTTTCCCCCCTCTCTTTGGTAAGCTCCTCTGTGTAAAAAATCTCTGCGCCAGTAACACCACAAAGGCTTACTTATCTGGGCATTACCTATTAAAGGTTTAAACCCCCGCATCTCTGATAAACACTGCCTATAAGGCTTTTATCTCCCCACGGCCTTATCGCACTCTTGAAGGTCCCTCTCCCGAGGCGCAGTAATTTGTTTAATTAAAGTGTCATTTTGGGAGGGAAATATAGCCACGGCTATGGTACGTAATGCAAAGAAGTTTACCAGTGTGTTGATGTGGAGCATTTCTCCTCTTCTCTCTGCCTGCCTTTCATTCTTTTTCTCTCTTTCTCCCCAGTCTTTGTCCAGGGCTTAGATTTAGATTAACTCACTGGTGTTTTCTTTTTTTTTCTCTTTTTTTAAATTTTTTATTACTGTGATGATTTTTTTTTCTGATTTTTCCAGACAGCAGCCATGGCAGGCAGCAATAGAACTGGAAAAAGACAACAGAATGAAATCTAGTTTGAGAGCATCCCCTTTAGCTGCTATCTAAATGGAGCCCTGAGAGGATTGGCTTTCTGGCCTTGAAGCTTGTGTTGTCAGCACTTTGGGCGATTTGTGTGTGATTTCATTAGGAACCAAAATAACAGCCAGATGAAGAGGAAAATAGGGTATGCAAAGTGCTGCTGCGATGCTGGTGCAGTGTGTGCTCTTAACACTCTCATACTGCCTCTCAAGAGCATGTAAAGCGTTCCATCACTGTGCACATCATGGACACAAACATTCATTTGTCTGTAATGTGAATGCATAAAGGAGAGCACATCCTCAGAAAGTTCATGAGCACATCTGATGCAGTGTCAAAAATAGTTATAGAGTGCTTGTTTTTTTTTTAGCCTAAATTCTGTTTTAGATTTTTTTACGCACTGACAAACATTTGTAGTTTGATTTTTTTAACAGTTAAAAAAAATCACCCTCACACCCACTCAGGGTGGTATCTGTATCATCCTCAGGCTCGGGTCCTCTACCAGAGGCCTGGGAGTTTTGAGGGTTCTGCACAGTATCTTGGCTGTTCCTAGGACTGCACACTTCTGGATTGAGGCTTCGGATTTTATTCCTGGAATCTGCCGGAGCCACTCTCCCAGTTTGGGGTTCATTCCTCCAAGTGCTCCTACTACCACGGGGACCATGTCAACTTTGACCTTCCACATCTGTTCCAGCTGTTATTTCAACCCTTGATACTTCTCCACCTTTTCATGTTCCTTCTTTCTGATGTTGCTGTCGGCTGGAATCGTCACATCTACCACCACTGCCCTCTTCTGGTGATTGTCAACCACCACTATGTCCAGTTGATTAGCCAGCAGCTGTTTGTCAGTCCCACAGGATCTTAGCCGTGCTGTTCTCAACCACCTTCAGTGTTGTGTCCCATCTGGATTTCGGTACTTCAAGTCCATACTGGGTACAGATGTTCCTGTACACTATCCAAGCCACTTGGTTGTGCCTCTCCATGTACGCTGATCCTGCCTGCATCTTACACCCTGCCACTATGTGCTGGACTGTCTCAGGGGCATCTTTACAGCCTGCACCTTGGGTCTGATCTGCTGTGGCAGACCCTGGCCTCTATGGCCCCTGTGCTTAGGCCCTGCGCTTGTGCTGTGATGCTTAGTGCCTCCGTGCTGTTGTCAGTCCAGCATTCTCCAGCCACTGGTAGGTCTTCTTGATATCAGCTACTTCCGCTATCTGATGGTGGTATGCACCATGTAGGGGCTTGTCCCTCCATGTTGTTTGCTCCCCCGCCTCTTTGCCCTCCTCCGGTTTCTGTTGTCTGAGGCATTCACTAAGCAGCTGATCCTTTGGGGCCATCTTCTTGATGTACTCCTGGATTTTGGATGTTTCATCCTGGATAGTGGCTCTGATGCTCAGTAGTCCTCTGTCTCCCTCTTTTCTTTTAGTGTATAGCCTCAGGGTGCTGGACATGGGGTGGAACTCTCCATGCATGGTGAGGGGCTTTCGTGATATCTGTGGCTTCTATCTCCTCCTTTGGCCAGCTTATGATCCCACCTGGGTATCTGATGACTGGCAGTGTGTACATTTTAATGGCTTGGACCTTGTTCTGACCATTCAGCTGACTCCTCAGGACTTGCCTTACTCTCTGGAGGTATTTGGTTTTGGTTGAACTCCTTGCAGCCTTCTCATGATTTCCATTAGCTTTTGGGATCCCAAGGTACTTGTAGCTGTCCTGGATATCTCCTGTGTTGCCCTCTGATAGGTCAACTCCCTCTGTTCTGATCATTTTGCCTCTTTTTGATACCATCCGGCCACACTTGTCTAATCCGAATGACATCCCTGTGTCCTCGCTGTAGATCCTGGTGGTGTGGATCGGTGAGACGATTTCTCGCTCATTCTTGGTGTACAGCTTGATGTCATCCATGTAGAGCAGGTGGCTGATTGTTACTCCACTTCGGAATTGGTATCCGTAGCCAGTCTTCTTGATGACCTTACTGAGGGGATTCAGGCTTATGCAGAACAGCAGTGGTGACAGTGTATCCCCTTGGTATATGCCGCATTTGATGTTAACTTGGGCAATCGGCTTTGAGTTGGCCTCTAGGGTTGTCTTCCACATTCTCATTGAGTTTTTTATAAAGGCCGTTAGTGTCCTGTTAATCTGGTATAGTTCCAGACATTCCAGTATCCATGTGTGTGGCACTGAGTCGTAGGCTTTCTTGACAATCCAGGCAGTGCACAGGTTGGTCTTCCTGCTCTTGCAGTCTTGGGTGATTGCTTTGTCGACCAGTAGCTGGTGCTTGGCTCCTCTGGTGTTACTGCCAATTCTTTTCTGTACCTCACTCATGTATTGGCCCATATGCCAAGTTATCTTAGCCGCTATATGTCTGACAGGAGCCTCGATGTTGTGGAGAGACCGGTTATTGGTCTGTAGTTTGATGGGATGGTTCCCTTCTGGGGGTCTTTCATGATCAGGACTGACTTACCCTGTGTCAACTATTCTGGGTGGGTCCCATCCCTTAGCAGCTGGTTCATCTGTGCTGCTAGGCATTCAGGGAGTGCAGTTAGCTTCTTTAGCCAGTATGTATGGACCATATCAGGGCCCGGTGCTGTCCAGCTCTTCATCTTTGACACTCTTTCCTGGATGTCTGCTATTGAGATGGTAACTGGTTCTTGTTCAGGGAGGTTGCTGTGGCCAGCTCTTAGGTCCAGTAGCCATTGGGCATCAGTGTTATGTAATGCTTCTCTTTCCCATATGCCCTTCCATTATGTTTCCATCTCAGCTCTTGGTGGGTCTGACCTACTGTTATTCCCCTGCCACTGAGAGAACACCTTGTCTGGTTCAGTGGAGAACATCCTGTTTATTTTCTGTGCTTCTACTACTTTGGTGTATCTATTCAGCTTGTTGGCCAGAGCTGTTAGTCTTTGTTTGGCAGTCTCGTGTGCCTCAGGGATGGAGAGCTTGTTGTATTTCCTTGGTACCCCTTTATTCAACATGTTCCCTCTATGTAGCTCTACTAGTTGGCTAACTTCTCTCCGTGTTGCTCTTCCATGGAGGGTACTGGTTCTTATATACCGTGTCCATCCTGTATCCAAGCATGTCCAGGATTACTGTTGCTGTACTGTGAATCGGCTTGTCGGTCTCAGTAATGGTCCTTGTAGGGATGGTATTTAAGGCAGCATTCACATCTTCTAGCAGATCATCTGAAGGTACTCGGCAACTCAGCTTCGGAATTTGTTAGGCTCCAGGTTTCCAGTTTGCTCACGATCTTCCTTCTCAGGTCAGTTGCTCTTTCATGAGGCTGTTTGTGTCTTCTGGGGCTTGGTACCCAATCTCGCATTGTGGGGGGATGATGACATCACCCTAGTGACCTGGCGTCCTGGCTCCCCTTTGCCGTAGCATTGTTGTAGTATTTCATTGATCTGTAGTTGTGATAGTAGTTGGCAGTTATGGATGTTGGAACACTGTGCTACCAGATGTTTCTTAGTTAGTCTTGATTGTGAGTTTCAAAGTATCCATAGGTCCAACATTCTCTGCATATATCCCTTCTCTCTGGGATTGCTGGTCAGTCCCTGTCCATGTATATCTTGTTCCAGTAAGCCATCTGCCATCTGGCATCAGATTGCCCTGGTTCCCTAGCAACTGACGCGGACCTTGTTGACCTGGGGGACGTCTGAGCTGGTATGACTCTTTCTGTATTGTAATCACTCATATCTGAGGTAGGCAGGTGCAGGGGGATAAATATGGTATAAAGAATTGTGTTATATGTATATGTATATGTATATACATATATATTTAAATATATATAAATATACGTATATATCTATATTTATATATATATGTGTTGGGGCATTAACGACTTTTTTCAGCTTAATTTATCTGTCAATAAAGTCTAAGTCGAGTCAACAAGTCATTTGATGACGTCATCACATTGACACGGCAGAGGAAAGTGAAGTTTCTCTACACATGTGATGTGTGTCTGTCAAGGCCCGAAAATACTCGGGCGGAACGTTCGCGGAACGGAGGTCCACGTGGACTCAAAACAGACGTCCGCAAGCGCAAAGCTCAGATTTTATGATCGGGCGCACCAGTGACTGCTCGGCATGTATTTTTCACACTGGGGGGATTTTTCACGGACATTTTTACAGGAAATTACAACGTGGAAGTGCGCTCCACTATGAAAGCACGAATGACTGTGGACATTCCTCATGAAGTCCGCTCCTCTTATAGTATGCTGAGTATGTTCACTTTAGTCGTACACAAGCACACAGAGAGAGAGAGAGAGAGAGGGAAAAAACACACAACTTGTTGACCGCCCTCCTGGGGGGTGTCGACTTGTGCCACTGACACATCGACAAATTGACTTTTCTGTTAATGCCCTAATATATACTGAACAAAAATATAAACGCAACACTTTTGTTTTTGCTCCCATTTTTCATGAGGTGAACTCAAAGATCTAAAACTTTTTCTATATACACAAAAGACCATTTCTCACAAATATCGTTCTCAAATCTGTCTAAATCTGTGTTAGTGAGCACTTCTCCTTTGCCGAGATAATCCATCCCACCTCACAGGTGTGGCATATCAAGATGCTGATTAGACAGCATGAATATTGCACAGGTGTGCCTTAGACTGGCCACAATAAAAGGCCACTCTGAAATGTTCAGTTTTATCACACAGCACAATGCCACAAATGTCGCAAGTTTTGATGGAGCGTGCAATTGGCATGCTGACTGCAGGAATGTCCACCAGAGCTGTTGCCCGTAAATTGAATGTTCATTTCTCTACCATAAGCCGTCTCCAAAGGCGTTTCAGACAATTTGGCAGTACATCCAACCAGCCTCACAACCGCAGACCATGTGTAACCACACCAGCCCAGGACCTCCACATCCAGCATGTTCACCTCAAAGATCGTCTGAGACCAGCCACCCGGACAGCTGCTGCAACAATCGGTTTGCATAACCAAAGAATTTCTGCACAAACTGTCAGAAACCGTCTCAGGGAAGCTCATCTGCATGCTCGTCGTCCTCATCAGGGTCTCAACCTGATGGCAGACAGCGTGTGGGTGAGCGGTTTGCTGATGTCAACGTTGTGGATCGAGTGGCCCATGGTGGCTGTGGGGTTATGGAATGGGCAGGCATATGTTACGGACAATAAACACAGGTGCATTTTATTGATGGCATTTTTAATGCACAGAGATAACGTGACGAGATCCTGAGGCCCATTGTTGTGCCATTCATCCACGACCATCACCTCATGTTGCAGCATGATAATGCACGGCCCCATGTTGCAAGGATCTGTACACAATTCCTGGAAGCTGAAAACATCCCAGTTCTTGCATGGCCAGCATACTCACCGGACATGTCACCCATTGAGCATGTTTGGGATGCTCTGGATCTGGCGTATATGACAGTGTGTTCCAGTTCCTGCCAATATCTAGCCTTGCTATGCTGTTTGTCATAAAAAAAACAGGGCATGCTACACTGGCCGTATGGGTAGGAGGGGCATTACGGCCACACACAGGGGACTCCACGGCACTGGCCATTTGGCCGTGGTATAATTCCTGCCCTGCAATTAGAAATAATAAAAATAAAAAAATCCGAGTCGGTGCTGCTTGCCCGATCGGGCATGTCTGTGCAGGGTCTGCTGGCCCGCCTACTATTTTTACTTACCCCGGGCATTCGGGCAGCCGTTAATGTCGGACCCTGCTTTTGTTTTGCTTAAGTCCTTTTAACTGGAACCCATGCAATTAGGTTATTGTGTTTAGTGGGTTTGAAACACAACCTGTATTGTTTAACATGGTTAACACTCAGTTGACTTTAAACATACAAAAGTTCTTAGGAGCCCTGTAAAAGTCACCTAAATTCACTGTAAGTGTATCTGTCATTGAAACATAAGTTTTAACACATGGAAATGAAAGTTATTTGTTGAATATTTTCTTGAAAAAAGATGCTGCGAATGACTAGAGCTGGGATGTGTTAGCTGAAAAACACAATGGGGCCATATCATAAAGCTTCACATGTCCAAATACAAAGCAGATAACAATATGCCACAGAAAAGAAACATTTTCCACATGTTTTTCTAAGGTTTTGACAAGGCACTTTTTTAAGAGGGTAAAACTACTGAATGTGTGAATGTGAGTGAAAAACAAAGCCAAAAAAGGACAAAAATGTGTATTTAGGAGCTTACTGTCAAAACACATCTGGAAAACCTAAATTGTTAAGGACCTTTTTCCCTTAGCGCAACATAGGAACCATTTGTTTATCATTTATGTACATTTATAACAGGCCATGATAATAATAACGGATTGAAAACTCCTGCGGAGGTCAACCTATTGATTGGCTCTGACATCTTAGTTACTATGGCAGGCCCTTTCTTTCAAAGTAATGCCTTCACTGGCTATTGAAGTTTTAATGACAGCACTGAAACTCTATTGGCTCAAGTGAGGTGTCAATCAAAAGGTCAGTCTTAATTTTGATAGGAATCAGCAATATTTACATGCATTCTCAAGAAATTCTGAATAAAATGTGGAGAAATATGGACATTTGAAATGATACAATGCAGTTCATGCATATCTATGGATGTAATAATGTGTTTGGACTAGTGCTGCATGATTAATCTAATCGCAATCGCGATGTCAGGCTGTACGATTACATAACCGCATAAAAGACTGCGATTTGTGATTTAATGTGAATAAATGTTAACGTGTGTGCCTGTGAATGTGACTACCTCTCCTGTAGTGTGTGGAGTTTGTTGACATCACGCCCACAAGCTATCCTGGGGCCTGTATCACGAAGTGAGATCAACCTTTCCTGGGTTACCCAGACCTATCCTGGGTTGACTAACCCTAACAATGGCAGTCAGAATAATCGGTATCACGACGCTGGATATCAACTCGGTAACTCAACCCAGGGTTGCTTTATCAAGAGCCGTGAACGTGCACGCAACAGACCAATCACAATCATGAGAGAAGCGAAGCGTCACTGAGCGTCCTCACAGAGCGCCGTATGTGAGGATCAGAGATTAATTCTACTAAAATATGAGGAGGAGAAAAGCAACATTACAGAAAAGGCCAACACCGTGGCAACTGCAGGAGGAGGAAACATGCGTGGCAACGCATAACGAGATGAATAATGTTTAGTTTTAGTTTAGATTAGTGTATTTGTACATAATGTTAAAAACAGACAGTATGAAATTTACAAGATTAAAAAAAGAAAAGTGGTGGAGAGGTTAGAAGCCACTAAAAGCTTATCAAAGAAATTCCCCTGTCAAAACATCAATGAAATCACATAATAGAGAAGAAAAAAAAACGGGTCAGGAAAGAAGAAATAGAGGAGGAGAGAGGGAAAAATCAAGACAAAACAAGATAGCAAATAAAATTATGTGTAGGTTAAATTACTCATCACTGGTTCAAGTAGCTACAGTACCTGTACCTGTACATCTGACACTGATCACACCCTTGAATCCCATGAAATCAATGCTGCGCAGATGAATTGCGTGTATTACAATTATCGTCTAACATCATTGCGTCTGATAAACTGGTCTTCTTTGTCATAACGTTATATATGCTACAATAAAGCTTAAAGCTGACGCCACAATTAAATCATATCAACACCAAATTGATAGTCTGAATAAAATCATCCTGATATTGAGCTGTTAGAAATTAACAGCTGCGCAAAATATACCTAGTCTCCCTCTTTAAAAAACAAAAAGGAAAATCCCTCAAACACCATGAAGTGTAGACATGATAGGCTACTTTCCACATTTCCAGCAGCAAAGCTGTCAATTAGGCCCATTATCTTTAACAGGGATCATTTCCTCCAACAAAACAAAATGTTGGCACTAATTAATGGTGCTATTAAGTGTCCGCAAGTTTTTATGAAGGGGTGGGATGAAATTTCGACTTCTTTCCGCTCCTTTTTGAACAATCTTTTCATTGTCTGTTGTTGTTGCTTTCTTTTCTTTTTTAATGTTCAAAATAAACTTTCAAATCAAAATCAATCAAATGAATTAAACTTCCCGTCATGACTGGGCTGCATTTCTGTCAGCGGAGTCATTTTTTTCTGAACAGCTGATTGGCCAGTGGGTGGTGCTTTTTATAGGATCAGATTCAACCCTGAACTTACCCTGCTCTGGAGTAGGATAGCCGTTGAGAGTAAGTTACCATGGTGATCTACCCCGATAAGAACTGAACCGGCTTCGTGAGACCGAAAACCCAGGGTTAACCCTGAAGTTACCTCACTAAGACATTAATCCTGCTTCGTGATACAGGCCCCTGGTGTGTGCAGCCGGCATGCAGCAGTGACCACAGACGCTGAAGAAGAGCATGAGCTAGACCAAGAAAAGCCAAAAACACGTCTATTACATGGTGATACTTTGGATTCAGGTACGGCGACGTTGAACAGAAAGACGTGCTGTGTAAAAGTTTAAAAGTTAAAGTCGCCACATCCCGCGGCAATACGACCAATCTATATATCAACACTTGAGACAGCACAGCACAGGGAAAAGTAGGAAGAGTGCATGCGAGTGAAAGCCGAGCCGTGTAACGTTAAAGACAAAGAGACAACTGAAAGCTGCCAGAGCCTCATAAAACAACAGTTAAGCGAACATTTGTAGGTGTCACAGGGAAATCATGGACTCTGATGTGAGTCAGATGCAGTCAGTCTGATGCAACGCCTGAACGCAACACACGCTCACTCCACTGTGTGTACATTTCCGTGCTGCCCTGCTGTGTGAGGAAATATAATTTTTGGAGTATGATAATACTTCATGCGTGAGTCAAAACTGTTGATTTGGGGTTTTTTTTGTTCTGTTTTGTTTTTTTTGACTCACATAAGCGTTTATAGAACCTACTGTAATGGTTGCATCTTAAAAACCAATTGAACCAGAAGGAGTGTAGCTTTCGAATGATAGCTCGTATGAGTAAACTATTTCAACACAGCATATAGCCTACAGCAGTTGAATACATATCATAATCATCTAATAAACCATATGAGGGCTGTCAGATTGTTAAGAGGTCGTGACTTGGAGAGAGCCTGACAGGTAAAGAATAGTCCTTCACCAAGAGAAACTTTAGGTTTGAACTAATTCGAAGTGTAAGTAAAGCCCACCCAAATTCACTCTTGTTTGGCATTTCACCCTGCTATATTTGCATAATTTCTGCGCTGGCAGACTTTAATAAAGGTGGGTCATAATTGATGACTGAGAGGGATAACTTCTGTATTAGTATAGATGTTGTTTTTTTAGGAAAATCCTGCATAGTTTAACCTTATTGTAGTCGAAGTATATATATGTGTATATGTACGTATATATATATATATATACGTATATATATATATATATATATATATAATATATATATATATATTATATATATATATATATAATATATATATATATATATATTATATATATATATATATATATAATATATATATATATATATTTTTTAATGTTTGATTAAAAGCAGCGTCTAGTGATGGGTCATCCGATTCTTTGTACAGGTCCGGTTCCTTTGAGCTGTTACATGTAAATCTATTGGAACTTCCAAACCCTTTGAGTTATGATAAAATTTGCAACATATGGTGTGGATTTCTCTGTTACACTCCGTTAGTACATGCACTTTTGACAGCTAGTGCTGGCCGCCCCACAAAACTTCTCTTCTGTGCAGCACCAGTCATGTAGTGCATTTCAGCAGTAGCACTGCAGACATCTCAGCCTTGTGCTGCATTCATGCATTCACTCGTCATTATCAATGTGTTGTTTAAATGTTGGGCAATAAAATACAACATGCCATCTTTGTAATGTCCATGTTGTTTCCATTTTATAACTTAAGCCTCACAAACACACTAAACTCAGAAGAACAACAGTCCAAGGAGCACATGAATGCACCAATGGCCTTGGCTGGAGGAGGTCTTGACCTGAGTCCAAATTAAACAGTCCTCATTTGTTTACAAACACCCAACAGTGCATATTTTTGAAGAAAGAGACGCCAACACTCCTGTCACCTTTACATACCAGTACAACAACCAGTTTAACTTTGTCAACCATTATTGCAGCTGGTTCCCCAGGAACACCATCCTCCTCTACATCTGTAGCTTCTAGGTTGTCTACCTACAGCCAAGGATTCTATCAGTGTCTGCAGCTCACAGAAAACCCCCCCACAAAAAAATGCAGTGAATTACTCTCTAGAGACAACATGACATCTAGCAGACCATTTTAGTGGGAAACTGACCACTGTAATGCTATTTGTAGATTATAACTTTTTTCGTCGGGTATTCCAGGCAACAGGGGTAGGGTATTGATACAAAATAATGTTTTACAGTGTACAGCAAAACATCTCACTTTGGCTAAGTTATCTATATGTTATATAATGCATTTTGTGAGTAATGAGCCTATGCTGGTATGTACTGCATGTAGGCCATGTAAGGACAACAGATGTTACAGAAATATGATCTGACTGCATCAATTTGCCGTTCTTCCTGGGCAAACAGAATACGTCCGACCTCGAGAGAATGGTTCACATGGTCACGTTCAATGAGTGTAGCTGCTAGGCTGTCTGAACTGGAGTCGGATTCAGTCGCATCTTGTTCACTCACAGGCAGTGAGAGCGGTACCCTACTGTAACCTCTAGGGGGAGGAGGGATTCATGAACACTCTAACGTTTGACAGGCTGACCTGGTTCTAGGGCTGGAGGATAAATCGATTTTATCAATTAATTTGAATTTGTAGTTTAGGCCGATTTGTTTTAATGAAAATCGAGTTCCTATTTAAAATCCGGCACCGCCGCTCCTTGCTGGGCTCTTGTAGTCAGCCTGTAACATAAGGCTATTTAGTTTGTTTAATAAAAGGACAAGGTATAGACCTGTTCTATAAGAAAGGTAACCTTAAATGACTTCTGTTGTGATCCAATATGATGGTAGGGGAAACACTGCCGTATGATAAGAAAGGGGTCCGGTGGAAAGCAATCACAGATGCAGTCGCCGTGTATATTGCTAGAGATATGGTGCCCATATATAGGCTACCGTGGAAAAGCTGGGGTTCATTCACATGCTGAAAGTTTTGGAACCCAGGTATGTGCTACCATGCCGCAAATATTTTTTTTTTTTTAACTAGGAGGGGAAAAAAATCCATTTAAATTGTGAATCGGATTTTTTGTGAAAAAATCAGAGATTTTTTTTGGGCCATATCGCCCAGCCCTACCTGGTTCATATTGGACACCTACAAGAGTCATTCAAAAAGATGTTTGTTCATTTTTGACCATCATTAGCAGTGTCTTGTAGCCCCGTGTCATGGCCAAATGTTTGACATGACATGCAAATAAAAACTAAATGACTTGTTAATTTTGAGCAATACATATGCAACAAATGATGCTAAAGGGTAGGTACAACAGATTTTCTTTCACAGCTAGAAGCCATTCAGGTAAGTAACTTTTTTTTATTAATACCAAGAATAATTTATATTAAAATGCTTTTATTAAGTATATACATTTAATTGGACACATTAATATCAATGCTAGCTGAAAATGGCATCAGCACCTTGGTCTCATCCCTAGCTTGATGGATCTGGTATTCCTCCCTGTGCCCCAGGTACTGGGGTCAGCAATGTTTCTGCCTTTCGGGGCTCTTTTTAGGGAACATGTATACCAAATAAGGGGGCAACAGCAACTTCAGCTGTGTTCGCACACCCTCCAATGAACACAGCAACAGGGCATGAGAGTGAAAGATTTATGAGCTGTTGCATGCAGACACAGCGGAAAGCTGCTTTCAAAAGGAGTAAAAGAAATGCAAAAATAAAAGAAAACAGAAGGGGGATACAAAAAGATCAAATGGCAGTGCATGATAAGGCATGAAAAACGACTCAGCGTGGTCGTAAATTAATGGAGAGAGGAGGGTTGTCATTATCCACACAGGGGCCTCGGGACAGAAAGGTGTGGCTCCCAGATGGTAGGGGAGAGATAGCTGGGGCCAAGTTTGAGTAATTGATGACTTAAAAATAAACCACTAGCGTTCATCTTGGGAGGGATAGAAGAAAGATTGCCTAACAACACAAACACATAACATCCAGGTCAAGAGCATTTCAACAACTTCCTTGTAGAAGTTTGAGAAGGAAAAAATTGAAGGAAATAAGGGCACAAAGAAAATTCAGGTCTTAGTTAACTTTTTTTTTGACACTCATATGCCTCCAATTTAACAAACCTTCTATGGGACAACTCACAGCACCTTTGGACACAGGGTACACATATTTATTTATTTATTTATTTTGCAAACTTATTTTTAAAGCAACAAAATGTTGCATTATTTAAGCATTGTTTGATTAGATGCTGCACATTCAGTATAAGTTGTACCTAATGTAATGCAGGGCTGATAAAGTAAAGAGAAATGCTTACATTTGTTATGTGCATCATTATAGCATTATTACTTTTTTCGCTGACCCTGATTTAAAGAACGTGTAATGTGTTTTACAATGTATTCTCATAACCTGTTTGTAAATTTTCCCAGGAAAAGCCAGTAATTTGTGTCAAAACGGAAGCAGTCAGTAAGGAGGCAGGTTGGGGTGTAGATTGGTCACAAAACACAGGATTTTCCCAGGACTTTCCTGAGGAGACGTGTTCAAACCTGTGAACTTTGAGTCGTCTTGAGGAACGTAACTACATAACTTTATGTTAATTATGCAACTTTACGTTATGATGTAACGCCATTTGTGGGGTGCTTATTTGTAGGATTTCATACAAACTGTTGTGTGTGCAAGGTGACACAGTGGTGTGATGGTTAGCACTGTCGCCTCACAGCAAGAGGGTTTGTGGTTCAATCCCATGTGAACTCCCTTCTGCTCGGAGCTCGCACGTTCTCCCCGTGTCAGCGTGGGTTTTCTCCAGGTACTCCGGCTTCCTCCCACAGTCCAAAGACATGTAGGTTGGGGATAGGTTAATTGGTGACTCTAAATTGGCCGTAGGTGTGAATGTGAGTGTGAATGGTTGTCTGTCTCTATGTGTTATAGTCTAGCGACCTGTCCGGGGGGTACCCTCCCTTTTGCCCAATGTCAGCTGGGATAGGCTCCAGCCCCCCCACCACCCTCAAGAGGATAAGCGGTTGCAATAATGGATGGATGGATGGATGGATGGATGGATGTTGTGTGTGCATTTTTGGATATCATATGAACCGTTGTATGAGGATACGTAGTATACCAACACAAACTATATTGGGCTCACGAATCATATGTACTGTATACTGTATAGAGTTAATGGTTGCATCATTCTAAAAAACACAAATTAATGCAAAGATCTAGCTCCCTTGGATTTTCTTGACTTGTAGCTGATATGTTTATTTTTATTTTCTTAGTAAGTCAGATTGAGGCCAAACCCAGATGAGAGAAATGGCAAGATAAAAACAGAACAAGAGACTTCCTCTGTCAGCAGTAAGGACACTTGCTCCCCTCTCTGTCTTCCCCCCTCTTGTTCCTTTCTTTCCTATGTCCCTCTTCCCTCCTCCAGCAGCTGGTTATAAGGCTGCAGGTGTTGTTGTCCTGCTGCCTTTTGAGGATCTGATGATGGAAACATGTTTATGTAGTACAGTGCATTGTATCCTCCCAGCATTCTGTTCTTGTCAGAGAGAGGGACCAGCCCTGAAACATTATTTAAATCACTGGACACTAAAATATTCCAGCACTTTTTTTTTTTTTGTTATTTTGGTTTACACTGAGACCAGGTGTCTGAACATATTATGGCAGGAGAAACTGGTTGTAAAGTAACAGGTTGGAAATAAAATTTAAATGTACAGTACAAGCCTTATAATACTATAGGGGCTTTAATTTTAGCATTTGCAAGCAAGCCAGTTAATATTAAACTGTTCAAATCCAAACTAGAAAGGGGGGTAGGGAAGGCTAAATTGTGCAAGAGAAAAATAATTATGCAGATCTGTGTAAGTGTGAGCATGTAAGAGCTAAATGTAAAATCTGTCTATCGTCTCCCTGTGATTGGCTATCTCTGAGACATGTTTTTAAAGCCCTGACGCGTTATTAATAAAACAAACTCTAATAGAAATATCATTGGGCTTATTTTTCAATCAGGCCCAGCATCGCTGCAATCCGCAAAGCGTGACATTAATTAAAGATTGATGGCCAGGCTGTTCATCTGAACCGCTGTTGATCTGGTAATTAAAATGACAAAAAAAAAAGATTTATTTATAGAAATTTGCCCAACTTGTTTCATTTCCTTGTCAATGGGGCCTGATTTTCTGTCTTTTAAAAGAAGAGAAAAAAGTGCATGTGTTTTTCATCTTCCCCTCTCCCTGCTCTCACTGATGGACGTTGTCAGAATACGCAGGGGTTCAAGGTAGTGAGGTAAAAAGGAGGCTCAAAAATGAACAGGCCACAAGGCCAACGAGGCTTCTCGCACACTGGCTTCGCCCTGCTCAATCAAACTTTTCAAAGGGATAAAAGGGAAAGTTTCAATGACCTTAGTTCAGCAGTAATTCAGAAAGAGAAGCAAATACAAATGAAATAGCTTTGCATTTTTATTTTGGTAAAGTAATTATGTAGTCTCTTGGAGTTTGACAAGGCTCCTAATGAGTTCTCCCAGGACCTCTCTTTTATTTGTTTGTTTGTTATTTTTAAGCTTGATTAAGTCCCCTTGTATTTAGTGAGCACAATCAAATCAAAGGGGAGGAAGATTAACTGTGTACATTTCTCCAACATCTTTAAGGAGGTGTAAGCATACTGCTTTTTCTTTGTGCTGCACACCGCTATCCCTTCTGCTGTAGTCAGTAGCCATCTGTTCTGGCTGTGTATTCCACTACGCACACTGAACCAAGTACAAAACACACACATACAGTGACAGACATTATTTAATTACTGTCAGTTATTTATGTTGAAGTTGTACTTAAAAGATCACTGACACCATAAAATCCAGTTACAATTACTGAAAAACTACATGAACATGACAATGGAAAAAGTGTCAGGTTTCCAACTCTGCATCCTCGAAAAAATGTATGTATACTATATTGTTTTTCCTGATATGCTTTGTATGAAATAGAATTGCTGCATGGATCATGTTCACCAGAAACTTTTTTTCAAACCAGTCCATCCATACGACGACATGGGTCATTTCTCCCTACCATGGATGTATAAAGAATACTGGATACAGCGTTGGAGGCAGGGCCCCATTCATTCCATTAAAGCTTAATATTTGCTGTATGAAATTACCCAGATCTTCCACACTGTGAAGCCCATACAGCAAGTGCACTGAAGACTTTAGGCCACTGAGCAGCTTACTTATGTTTTAGGCTAACTTGAAGGGGGATAAAATGTTTTAATCGTGCAGTTCTTGTAGACATTAACAACCAACACACCCAGGGTGCCTTGCACATCATATGTCGATGTGAAAATTTCATGACCAAGTGTCAATATGTGATGAGGTGGGAGTGAGAATATGTTGGGGTCTTTTTGAAATGGTCTTACGGAAACTATGTGGTTATTTAGGCAGCAAAACCTAAGTTAGGTTTGGAAAAAAGGTCATGGTTTGACATAAAATAAGAATGATTGTTACTTACATATCATGGACTCTCGAGGGTCCTCTAAGATCTGTAATGAAGGTCATGTGATCAAGAAGCTAGTGGTACCTTTAGCAAGCTAATCTGCTAGCTCAGTCTCTTTTTTCTTCCCGTTTGAGGAAGAAGAGGAAGCAGCCTTACCCTTTTGGTGGTGGAGGTCATCAAAGAGAGGAGGTCTCTCAGATTTCTCTCAGCAGGTTTCTTCTCTCTTTTCTTTCTCATTTCAAATGTCAGTATTCAACATTTTCATTTCCTTTACTTTTTTTGCTTTAGAAGTGGAGTTTAGTGTAGGCAGGTATTGATTACATAATACACAAACAAACAGCATCACTCTATCATCACAAAAACAGAAACAAACCAGACAAACAACAGCAGACAAAACCTAAACAATGTTCCTCATATAACATGAGGACAAATAATCATACAATAGAGATTTTAAATTGGCATAACAATATTCCAAACGCTCTATCGCAACAAGTACAAGTTGTCAAAAAAAAGTCCCATTGTCCCCTGTCTTTGTTTGTGTGCTTTGTTAGTTTTCAACACGTTTGCCACTCATCCATGCACACACTTACATTACAGATTTCACTCATTTCACAGAACATTGCTCTGTTTATTTAAACGGTTTAATATACCTTACTTTTGTTACAAACTACTCGTATTTTCTGTTCTTCTTGTCTCAATGTTGAGCCATTCCATGACACTCTTTGCCACCATTTTGCCTGTGCATTCTGTTCACAATTTTATTTTATTTTATGGACCAAACTAGGTTTGACAGTGTGTTTGCTGATTACAGATTAAAACAATTTCAACAACTGATCTAAAAAAAAGAATGGATCATTTCAGTAGGAAGTGATAACTGAATGTGACTTTTTACTACAGTGGCATTTAGCTGCGCTCTCTACATTATCTGATAGAGAACAGAGTTAATAAAAGCTTTTTGCCGGGCAACAGAAGACAATTATGTGATAATGCAACTGTAATACAGCAATGAGAGCAATACTTATAATGAATCTATTATGGCTTTCAAATAACCATTATTTTTGACATGAATAATTATGGAAGTTGTAATATATGTTTGGAGGGAAACTTGCTCACAACATTTTCAAATGTTTTTCTCATAATCATAACTTTGACCTTTTGAATTGATTTCATTTCAGTCACAGTGATAAGGTACTGCTTTGTCAAAACTAAATAGAGATGAATGAATGGCAAGGAGTCATAGTAACACAACAAGTTTATTAACAAGCTTTTTTCATGTGCTGTAGAGGTTTACTCGTTTTCAAGGATGGTGTGGTATGCGCTTACTCTCTGATTATTTCCTGACAGCACAAGTAGACAAACTTTGTAAGCTAAGCTATTGAAAACTGGCAGATACCTAATTAATATTTCATTGAAAGGATGTTTATGTACCTAAATTCTTTATATATATTTGACAAAACAGAACATAGCATAAAACAACATACAGCATTGCAGATGCAGAGAGGCAAAAAAAAATCTGATTTCACTGGCTTGTTTTCGAGTGAATAGATGTTTTAACTTTTTATGATCGCTCTTTTGAAATGGCAGAGGCAGACAGCCGGTTGTAAACTCTCTATAGTATACAAACTAATGAATCAAAGGCAGAAACATCTAGACAAAGTGAATTAATGACACACACAAGGCCAATTTATAAGACTCCACACTAGCTTTGTACACAGTCCTATACACCACCCATATCTGACCCATATAGTTCTACATGGCAAACAGCCCAATTTCTCTGCCCGCCCGTAAAATGTATTTCCACGAGGAACTACTAGATACAGGATTTGGCACCAGCTTAGGAACCAAAAGTAAGAGGATGGAGGGGAAAGAGATGTATTAAATGATTATAATGACTGATGATATTACCTGTTTCTACAAAAAATGACTTCAATAGTGTAATGGTCAAATGGCGAGTAAGGATGACAGAATTATTAAAAGAGAAAGAATTGAGTAATTCCTGCACATTTATCAGTCTGCACATCACAGCTTCACACTCAGTTAATACGTACTGTAAATCTCACTGATCCCAAGGAGGTCTTTTTTTATATTTCTTCATATTTTGATCCTATTAAGTAACAGGCTTTGGAGTGCAAGTTAATTTCAGAAGGCAACAAAAAGAGGGAAGGGATGTGAAGTGAAAAAATGGATGAGATTCTTAATCTTTTCTATATATATATATATATATATATATTTAAGATGTGAACAATACAACAGGCCTTGCACTGACCACGATACAGGTAAATGGGATCGTGCCTGCACCATCTATTCCCTCTGACATGATAAATACTTAATGTGCTTCATGATGAATGCTCTTTATAACGTGTAGCTGAGATAAGATTCCAGTATTCATATTTTTCTATCATGTTAATGTGTGGAGATAAAGCTTTGTATCCGGTGTGCCGTTTGGGGGCAGCTGGCTGGTCCATTGCTCTCTGTTGGTGGATGAATAGATGGGGGTGTGCTCAGATGGAGACATCAGAAAGTGCAACTGCTGCTACTGTGGACCTTTTCTTAGAGAGCGATCACAGAGATGAAACGCTAGAAATGCGACGCCAGTAAAACCGTTGTTTTCCTATGATGACCGGCATTCAAGCGTTTTTCTTTTTACATGGGCGTTTTTACGGCATCTTTTTAGACACGCGTTTTTGTAGACACTTCTTTTTAGACACATGCAGACACTGAAAAGTTAAAATATTTTCAACTTTTTGAGCGCCAGACGCCAGTAGCTAGCGCGCACTGAATAAGCACTTCCAGCGTTTCAAGCGTCTTTGAAGCGTCCGTGTCCGTAGCGTCTCATTTCTGTGTGATCACCCCCTTACTGTGCGTTCACACCAAACGCAAATGAAGCGAATTACTCGCGCGTAATGCGAGTAACGCGCCGCCCGTAACGCCCGAGTTTCGACGCCTGACCATTTTGTTAATTCACGTCATTGCGTCATTCACGCGAGTAGCGGGGAAGCCGGCGGCTGTGCTAACTGGAGCTAAGCTAGCGCTAACGTTCGTAGTACAACCATTCTGCAAACTAATTAAAGACACATATTTACAGAACTTACCAAGTAGACCAGTCTCCTCGGCGTCTTTCACCCAAGCCTGCTCCTTTTTGTTGCGGTCTCTGTAGAGTAGACACGTAGTATCATATAGCTCCGGGTAGCCACTGACGACCGTGGCAGAGATAACCACCATCGCCGCTTTGTACCTGCTCTTGAAGTCCCAAATGCGCCAGAGGGCCAAACACCCTCGTTTTTGGGTTCACCCGATCCTGCAGAAGCACATCCAACTCTGCGAGTTTCACCACCTCCTCCAGGAACTCCGTCTGGATGATAGCCGCTTTCAGCGGTACTTTGGGCTGACTGGGGACCAGTTTGAGGACCTGTTGGCGAGGAGTGGTGCCAGGATCTCCCGGCAGGACACCAGCTACAGGCGCTACATTTCAGCTGTGGAGTGTCTGTCCATCTGTCTCCGGTGAGTAGCAGTTTATTGTTGTGTCAACAACTGGATGTCAACCATGACGTCGGGAGAATCTCAACGCTGATTGGCTTTCGCGGCGGCTATGACTCACGCGAATTCGCCTCAAAAGTTCAATATTTTCAACTCGAGCGATGAGGCGTTGGACGCGAATTTCGCGTCTATTGCGCCGCGTCTATCGCGTCTATCGCGTCCATCGCGCCGCGCTAAACGCGTCCATCGGCGCGAATTCGCATCTAATCGCATCTTTGCATTGACTTTGTATGTAATCTTGACGCGCGAATTGGCGAATTCACGTTTGGTGTGAACGCACCTTTAGAGTGCAGATTGTTCCTACAGGTTCCACTGGTAATCATAATCATAGTTAATGTTGATTAAATATGTATTTGAGCTATTGAAATAACAGCTGTAGCCTGCTTAATCTGACAGACTGTATTTTTGACAAGCTACTTAATCAAAATATTGAAGGTTCTTTTTTAAAGAAAATCAAATTTATATGCTTAAATTGTTGATGGAATGTTAATGAAAGATTAACTGGAGAATGAAACTCCTAAAATTAAAATGACATGATCAGTGAGAGGTGTCACTCTGTTGGAGTTGTCACTGTTGCACTATAGGGCTCAAAAGGGCACATGGATTCGCAATGCATGTGTAACCAGCGCCATTTTTACGGGCAAATTGTTTTGCTTAAATTGCGTTGCGCCAGGAGAGAAACATGAAGCAAGAGATTTAAATGGACTGGGCAAAGGAAAAGTGTGTCGGACGGTACCAAGACAAGCTGGACCCTGTTCCAGAGGCTCGGTACCTTGACAAAATCCAGAAAATAGGTGGAGTGGATCCATATCAGCACGGAGACTGGACTCGGGATTTAAAAGCCCTGTCGCCATCGACTGAAGCTGAGCTTGTCCTCTATCTCGTCAATGGTTGAAGTTATTATGCCGGCGACGAATTTAGGAATGCCAAATCTTTAAGGGCTCATGGGCAAGCAAACTTTGGGTAGGCGCGGGACCTCCAAACTCACTGTGTCCCACCTCCGTGTGGTGCTGCCTGTTTGCTTGCTCAGGTTTTGACTAACATATCTTGGTGTCTTTAAAACAAAAAATATTTTGAAGCCTGAAATCCACTCTGCATTCATGTGGTAAATATGTATGGGCTTCTCGGTTATTTATTTCAGAATTAGGGCATTTTAACACCATAAATCTCCATCGTCATACATGGGTGGGCACAACATGGAGTTTATCTTTATTTTTATCTTTCACTTCTTAACCACAATTTAGGACAAGTTTACTCCTGTGGAGACAACTGAAAAACAATGTTTTTAGTGACATCAAGATGTGTACTTTTTTTTTTCTTTTTTTAAAAATGGGATAAAAAGTCCCGACTGCACAGCTGTGTTAGATTTGTCCCTAGTTCTATTTCAGTTTTTGCTATCAAAATATATCACATTATATAGCCCATCGATCTTCTTCCCGTAGCGATCGTGAGTCTGCACCATTTTCAAACAATACAGTTACTTTTAAAATGCTAAAACAACAACAACAGAACACAAGCGTAGCGTAACGAAACGTAAACAACTTTCTAATTGCCCGCAAAGCCCACAGTGCATCGCGGTTTTTCCACCTCCGCTACGTCACTCTTTTGAGCCCGAGAGCTGTGGTAAAGGAGAGTGCTGCAGCACCAAGGGGCTGAAGTGAACAAGAGGGTTTAATCTGCTTTATTTTTTTGCCAACACTGATCCAGCATAAATATGCCATCATCAGGACATCTGTAACATTAACCAAATACCCGATTCCTGAAGAAAGGTCTAGTAATCACTCTCTATTTAGCTTTTTGGTTTTCACCAACTCCTAAGTGAAACAGCTGACCCATTAGCTGCTAAATGTTTCACCAACTAGTTAATTAGAGCTTTTTCATTGACAAGTTCTGCTGCAGCTTGAAATGAGCTTAATGAGAACAAAACAGTAAAGTTGCTGATAGTAGGGTGATGTAATCTGGTTAACACTGCATTACTTCTACAGCATGTTATTGCATATTCAGAAATGGAGACTGTACAATATATGCCATGACACTCACTCATTGAAGTAAATTTTAAGTAAAGGAGTAGGGTTATGATGTAGGGCTGCAACGGTTTGTGTAATTGCGCCAAACTGTCACGTTCTGGTGCACGCAGTCACACACACAATACATAGTATGTAGATTGATGCAAATAATGAGGAACCAAATTCCAGCAGCGTGTTTCACCTGAAAACTTTAAGCCATACATGTTAGTAACATATCGCACAACAAACTGTCTGGCGTGCAAATCAATCACATAGTAGCAAGTGCAAATAAAACGAAGAGCTGTAAATGTGCCTATGGGTTCCTGGTCAGCTACAACACCAGCGAAGGGTTAGTTGTGCATAAAACATGGATGAAGCAGCAGCGTTGCTCCACTCATGTAGGGGATCACCCAGATGTGCCAATCAACAGTCTTCCTAATGCACAAGTTTTATTTATTCTTTTTTTTTTTTTTAATGTATTTTGTATTTTCCATTTCATAGCATAGAATATGCTTTTCATTTTTATAGTCTGTTGTGACCCATTGTATTTTGAGAAAGTGTTTGTTCAGTATTCTCACAGTGTAATACAGAAGAGTTTTGATTGTTCCTTATTTTTATAATGAAAATAGCAAACCAAAGTTGACAGTGGGCAAAATGCTACCTAAGTCCCCAGCAGAGGGATTGTGTCTGTCTTTGACACTTGCACAACTGTCTGCTCATTTTACCTGAAAAGAATCCTTATGATTTAAAAAAAAACATAATTTTTTTAACTGTACCGAACTCGCAGAGGTGACTCCTAAACTGGGTTAAGACCCAAAGCCATTGTTGCTATTCGGTGGAATGGTTAAGTTGGTTGACTGGCATCTCCTTCCCAATCATGTCTTGCAAAAACACAAAAAATAAGCTGCTTATTGCTGGCGCAGCATGAACATGACACTTGCTCTAATAGACATTGGTGAACTTTGAGTCCTACATTTTAGTTTAAACTATGTGGACCAAAACGGTTGTAGCTTTTATTTCACTGGATGTAGAATACCATGCATGCATATAATAATATAATTTTATAGATGAGCCCTCTGCAGTTTATGCGCTTAATTGACGTAGGCCTATAGTGGCCGGAAATGAACGTTTCATGTAAGAGCATGATTCGCCGTGATATACAACATTATTAATAGTATTAATTAATTACTAATGATATTCGAATATCAAATTTAGGTTTGAATATATTCGAATATATTTCGAACTTCGAATTTTTTTTGACAGCCCTAATGCAGCCACACCCAGGCTGGGCCTAGCAGTTTGTTAACAGTACAAAATGGCCAACAATGCCATATAATAAAGTATCACATCATTATGGACACAGTTAGCATTATTGTATCTCTGCATAGTATAAAAACTGTGCAGCTCTCTTTGCTTTAATGTGTGTTTGTGGGCTGCAGCTGCTTTGGAGTTTAAATGTATTTTATGTTATATATGTTTATTCTGCTGTTGCTCTTACAATAAGTGTCAGGCTATTTACTTAATATTGCTTGTTGCAGTTGCCATGGTGTCTATAGCATTTTTTATTTATTGCTGGCCACTTTCGATAAGTTGTTTGAGTTTTGTCTGTTTTCTGGTTAATTCTAATGAGGCTGTACTGAGGAGGGCTGCTATGTGTTTATAATTAATAATCAGTTGTATGTACAGGCTCCAAAGTGCTGTCCATAAAGAAAGGAATTATTGTTGGTTTGGACATTAGGGCTCGGTGCTATGATATTGTTTCACAAGTGCATACAATTATATTTAGCACAGTTCATTTTGTAGCCTAAAGGTGTTCTTTAATTTAACAATAGTGTTACATGTATAAAAATGTAAGGAAGTGACATTTACTCAGTATATTTTAACATTTTTACATTATGTCTTCTTGAGTATTTCTCTGAAGTACTTTTTTTCACTTTTTCAACCATTTTGATTGCATTTCATTTTCAAACAACAAAAAGAAGAATCTAGTTTGAGATGGGGACGTGTATGGAGTCAGGCAGGGAATTTCTTTATCTCAGTCTGCTGCTCTGGGTTACGACTGCCACACTGTTCAGCCCTTTTACGGTTCCCAGGTAGAGACACTGGCAGATGTGAGCAGTAAAAAAATATATCTATATAGCCAACATGTGCACATGTAGGGATATGCACATCACTGTGCACAGGCATTCTCTTGCTCACACACTCTCACTCACACAGACACACACACACACACACACACACACCACAACAGGCCGGCTCGTAGGCACAGATGTGTGCATGTCTCACCTGAGTCCAATAACGTCACCTCGTTCAGTACCACCATACGGCTTGGTAGGCCCAGTCCTGCATGGCCCCTCTGTCTTTCCCTTTCTGTCTCTCTCTGTCTGTCTCTCCCCCTCTCTCTCGTTCTGTCTCTGTCTCTCTTGTGCCTCGATGGCACTTTGAAGCTTCTCCAGTCATCCTGCCATCCTTACATGCACCCAGGGTCCAATTAGCCCTTCAAACACCCCTGCAGTCAGCACACAATGCATAACCCTGCACCAGTAATGTAGTCTACATTGTGATGCTTTCATATACATTAGCCTGAGGGGGGCGGCTTTATGTTCTGTGGACAATTTAGTATTGATTAAAGTGATAGGATGGAAAGGAAAAAAAAGTCAAAATGTTGTTTTTTCTCACTGGTCAGTTTAACATAAAATGTTGTTCAGTATTCACAAAATAGCCAAATCTCTGCATGGTTTATGAGCATAAAGCTTTCTCTTTGGACAATTCTGCAAGTGAGCATGACTTTCATGGTGCTCTTGTCCAGGACAAATTAAGAGATATGACTGTAGCCAGGCCCTTAGAGATTGTTACTGGGTGAATTAAACGCCTTAATTGCCATTGTTGCCTAGGAACCTTTAAATTTCTAAATTATTGTCTACCATCATCATCAGTCAATATTATGACACGATGAATAATTTAATTCCGTATTCTGTGTTTTCCTCTAAAAATCAATGATGCCTGCCACAACGTTTGAGCAATTTTTAGCTTTTATTTGTCCTCTAAAACTGTCTTTTGCTAAATGATACTGACCCTTTGAATCTTTTAACAGTGCAATCAATAAAGCATGTTTATGCGTGGCTTGCAAAACCATCAGTTTGGGACTTTTGAAAAAATATGCCAGCGGCTGCAGCTTGCTAAGTGCAGAGCGCTAGCACTAAATCTTGGGAGTTAAAGTTTTACTGGGGCGTTATGGGTAAAAATGCCTTGTCAGCCATCTGCCACCTCCTCTCCTGGCAGCCATATTTCCAGGTCTGCTCAAGTCCTGGGAGAGAACACTGCATCGCCACCCAGGGCCGACCGCCACTATTACAGCCCTGCACCGGGAGCTGTGGAGGAGTGAGTAAAAGAAGGAGAGAAAAGGAGTAAAACTGACATGGATGCAGATTCACAGACAGACAGAGAACAACTGCAAACTAAGGCAGTTTGATGATGATGATGTACAGCATGAAGGTGTGAGCAGGAGGAGGCTGTGATGTATCATTTTAAACTGTACAAGGTTGAGAATGATAGCGCAATATTAAAATTCAATATGATGCTGACTGCATGTTGAACCAGCTTCAGGTGAGGCAAAAACTGCCCACCCTTAGTTTTAAACCATTAGTCTATACAGTTCAATGAAATCCAGGAATTTCTTGTGCTTAAACATATTATAACAACTGTCTTTATCAACGATAAGTCAGATAACTACTGGTAATATAAAAGGAGTTGCTCGTAGTGACAAACCCACAAAATTTCCACCTGACTGCGCTGTTCCCCCCAGCTCTGGGGAATTTATAGCAACTTTCAAGTCATTCTGTTTGTTTTTTATGGTCGACACCTTTATTGTTTTGATTCAGTCTCACCGCTCTCATCACTGTTGTTTCCAGACACACTAGGCAGCAGATTTTCTGCAAAAAGTCCTAATAAACCCAACACTTCCTTCCCATCAAAGACATACAGAAGTTAGCAACCAGCTGGTGAACAACAAGCATTTAGCAGCAAAAAAAAAGCTATTTATTTTTCTCAAGAGCTGTTGGTGACCAAATAAGAGCTATGACGAGTGTAAATTTTGGACCAGGTCACTTGAAATGGTGTATAATGCAGGATGTAGTGGCATTTGCCAAAATGTCGTTGCAATTTCTAAAAATCAGTGCTTTCCCTATTATTACAAGCGTTCTTGTCACAGCACCTAAGGGCTCATTTACGCTCAACATTAGAGACGAAGAGGGACGGAGCCATCTGTCCGTACTCTGTGTGTTCATTTTGTGCACATTTTCTGAGAGCTGATGGATACAGGCAAATGGATCAGATTCACCGGAGATCATGGAGACATTGCAGCGTAGTTCAAATGAGATATGACCATAAGACACAACAAAGGAATTGAAATAATGGGTGAATGGATGAAATTGGTATTAGAGTGAAAATAATTCTCCATCCACATGTTGGGATGTGCAAAATGGCTAAGAAGACCACCGCAATCTACAACACTGCCTCCGTTTAAAAGTACAATACTACGACTTGCTCCGCTATCGCCCAATTTGTTGTTGTCAGAAACGTTGGCCCTCTAGTGCCATCTATTGGCTGTGTCCATGCAATCATAAAGGACACATGCAAGGGGGCAGAATGTTTACAATGTTTGAAACTGACTTTTTTCGTATGTAAAGGGAGCAGAAATTAAACTTATGCCGAATGAATGGGAAAAAATTATGCCTCTATGTTTTGGCGTCATTGAGGGCAAATTACTGTATTCAGCTTTCTGTGTGGGTGTTTCACCGAAGGCGGGGCTCAGCTCCTCACCACACACTGGCAGGGCTGCCGACATCAGGGGAACACCCCGCCAATTGTCACCAAGATGTTGCGCTGGAAAGAAAATAGTTCCTACATGAAACTGAGAGAAAGAAGAAACATTGCTGTTGAGTTTTTCAAAAGTATTTTTTCGATGCCTTGCACACCACAAGCCGAGTGCCTGGCTGTCTGCCTGGTTCCATTATATTTGAGAGAAGTCAGACGTCCCTACTGCTGATATCTCCAACACTCTGCAACACACACCAAAAAAATCTAGATTCAGTAATAGCACTACAGGTGAGGGAAAAATAAGTATTTTTGATTTGGGCGTGAACTGTTCCTTTAAAGGACCTAGTTGGAGGTGGTTTCGACATCTCGACATCAGGACTCCAAGTGGGAATAATCCAGACATGTCCAACAGGTAGAGGATTGAGTCAGGCCCCAGAAATATATGGATGCTTGCCTGCTGTGTCTAGAGGTGACAAAGTTGGCTTACTAGCACCTCTAAAGCTGCAAGGCTTTAGGAACTCATTGTCTTATAAGGTTAAAGAAAAGCAGTGTTGATTGTTAGTAAGCTGATTTGTGAAGTGTTGTTTCCTGTCTCAAAGCCACAAGCTCTGCTGACCCAATTGCCTTCAGATGTAAATTTAATGGTATAACAATGTCACACTACTTCCACCACACTACCTAGAAAGGACAGAATTACTGTCATGACCACAAGAGATTACTTCAAGTACTTGATAAACAACCTAATGCTGTCACTTTTCTGATTAAGAGTCTTTTAAATTTCTATTTTCTATCATTTATCTCATTTTATTTTAGTTTAGTTTAGTGACAGTTTCTATGCAAATCAGTCAGTCTTCATTAACCCATTTTGGTCAAACCTTATCAGAACATGTTTATTTACATACATTACCATTTACATGCACATGTGGTTCAGCTCTTGTGTTCAGATTGTCAGAAGTGAGAGAAAGAGACATAAGAGACACAGTACAGAGAGGCTGAGCATAAACAGTGAAGCTTCCAGCGAGCTTTGAGCCCTCCGGCAGGCCCGTCTCGTCTCCTCTCCAGGTCCCATAATGAACGGTGGTGCTGACCCTGTCAGCCTGACGAGACTGGCAGCTTAATGCGTTGGAGAAAAGGGGGAGGGTGGAGGTATATAAATAAATAAGAGACCTACATCAGGGCCCCTCGTTCCATGAGGCCTTGCTAAATGCTAATCATGGCTGATTAATCAGGCCGTAATTCCACTGAACCAAAAAGGTTCACTAGTCAATTGTGCAAAATTAGCCCGTTCTCACGTATGCCGTCACATTTAGTGATGGCAGGGCAGCACATTACAGACCTGATTCAAGGCGGTAGATCACAGCTGAGTCTTGGTGCATGCAGCACATTTGGGCATCACTTTGTCTCACAGTGATCCACTTATTCAGTTGTTTCGTAGAGAGCATTTAGATGAGACCATATCCACTGACTTTCTGTTTTTGTTGTCTCCTTTATCGTTGCAGAATGCTTTGAAGCTGAGGGAAGTGTTTTAACTGCGAAGTGCTAATCAAAACACTGCTTAATACACTCACTTCTCTTCCTTATAAATCGGTAATAGTGGAATTGATTCTCTGATGTGTCAAGAGCTGGATTTGTAATTTAAACTGGAAATCATTCATATCATAATTGCTTGCACACTGCAAAAAATGTCAGCGTGACTTGATTCTCGTTCTCAATCTTGTTTCAGAGGCAAAGTCTTTTTTTCTGAGGTTTTATAACTTTTGTAGGGACTTTTCTGGGGGGGAACTATTTGATAATAATTTATTATTTTCTAACGGTATTAATTATTGTAAATCAACAGACATCAGAAAAACGTAATTCTTGCAAAAAAAAAAACTTTTTTTGCAAAAAACAGATTCTTGTTGTGTGTGTGTGTGTGTGTGTGTGTCTCTGTGTTTGCATGCAAGTTTACCAATCCATGAATTAACTCAAGGAAGTAAAACCCACGTCGTACATCAGCAACTACACATCTCCACCACACAACAAATGCCTCTTCACCCCTTGATATCCCACAATCCCCACCGCACACTCCCCTCCACACACACACCACACACATATACACACACACACACTCACTAACCCAGCCCAGCCTAGCATAGCGGAGAATTAAAGAGCTAAGCACTCATAAATCAGCAGGCCCGCTGATCTTTCCTCTTCCTGGAGACAGACAGACAGAGGGACAGAGACATAGGTGGGGGTGGTGTGTGGAGGGGATCAAGTCGGTGTATATGGGGGAGGGAGGAGGAGAGACACAAAAGGAAGGTGGTTTTAAATCTCCCACGAGTGATCTAAGGCTTGTAAGTTAGGCCGGCAGAGAGACGAGAGAGAGGGAAAGCACCTCTACACATGGTGTTTATACAAGCCATGATGAGTGGAGGAGAGCAGGAAACATGTCATTACTGCTGATACTGTACTTTAGCTCAACTGTTTGCTTCCACAAAATGGAGACACCCTTTATAACATGTAGAATGTGCTTACAAAGGGCTGATTTAAAATGAACACATGGACTGCAGTGGTACAGGTACAGTTAGGCATCTTGATCACACTTAGCTAGACTGATATTCCAACACAGAAAAAAATGGCTCTAAATCTCATCTAAATGTCTGTGTAGTTTCAGGCATACTGCTAATACTACTTGTGACTTGACCGGGACTTTACTCCTGTGACACTTGTTTACTTGAGACTTGATTCCCTAAAGAAATAAAGTGACTTGAAACTTGTAAAATCCTTGTTTCACGTGAATGTCATAAATCACTTGAGAATGACTTGATTTGGTTTGCTTTGATTCAATTCTCTTGATTTTCTTTTCTTTACAAATGTATACAGTCTTTGCTTAAATGACTTGAGATTTGAATGACCAGAGTTGTATTGAAAGACTTGAGACTTTACCATAGACTGAAAAAAATAAGGGACCTAGTTTCCTTGACATTACTCCCTTTGAAGCTTCAAGTCAGGTAAAGGGAAGTTAGCTATAAAGACCAAAACCTAGTGTGGTTAGAGCACTCGATTCTTGCTGGGGTAGTCATCAGCAAAGGCATGTGGTCGCAAGAGGTTCCTACTGCCAAGTAAACGGGATCAGATTCCTTGAGGAGTCTTCGCGATAAGAGAGTAACTCCCAAATTTGAGCTGAGTCCTCAACGAGGGCCCGTCTACAACAGGAGGTTGCACTCGTAATTCAAGCTGCCAGCACCTAAAAAATGAGCTACAGAGACCAAAACCATTTTGCCTCTGTGTTAGCCATGGCCGGAGGCATTAAGTTTTCAGGTTTTCTATCTGTCCATACATCCCGTTCTCGAGAACTGAGTATCTCCAGAACACCTCAGTGGAATTTCTTAATATTTGGCCCCAACATCCACTTAGACTCAATGATGAACTGATTAGACCATGGTAGTGTAAGGTCAAGGTCACTGCGACCTCATTTGTTTCATTCTCAAGAACTAGGGATGTCCCGATCCAGCTTTTTCACTTCGGATCCGATACCAATATTACAGCCTTGAGTTCTGGCCGATACAGATACTGATTCGATCCACGTGCGACGTGCGTAGTCATTTCATGTCAGTCATGTTAGAAAAGGTTTGATCAAGCGATATTACTCTAACAAGAACAGCTACTTAATCAGGTTAGTTAGAATGATCCACAACAGATGGTATGAGAAACTGACCTGTTCATTGTAAACAGGGTTAAATAAACAAACTTTAAACTTGAACATTGACATTAAATAAAAAATATAGCTGGTTTGCTTTGGCTGCTTTGGCCCCTTAATAAATAGTAAATAAATCAACACAATAAATCTTTAAAATGTTTAACACTGAAATTAAAATAGCAGCAAGACTCCACACACTTGCACTTTGGCCCCCTAATAAATAAAAAATAGATAGATAGAACACCACAAGACATTGTTGACATTTAACAAACAATGCAGCCTTTCCTTCTCAGTTATTTTTGTAGTGTCAGTGCCAGCCTGGTGCTGCTGTTTCCTGAGTGTCTGCATGCTGGCCTGGTGGATTGATAGTAAGTGCTGGAGCGGATTACTGGAATGGACTGCTTGAATTGAGGAGTGCTGGGCTGGCTGGAAAACCTGGATTGGAGTCTATGAAAAACTGGATTGGAGTTCTTGGATCGGCATTTTGCCATGCAGTCCAATCCGATGCCGATGCACGTTTTTTGCTAATATCGGCGGCCGATACCAATCCGAATATCTGATCGGGACATCCCTATCAAGAACATCTTGAGGGAGGTTCCTCAAATTTGGCACAAATCAAGAATGAACTGATTGGAGTTTGGTGGTCTAAGGTCAAGGTCACTGTGACCTCATAAATTATGTTTCTGGCCATAACTCAAAAATTCATATGCTATTATTGACAAAATTACACACCAATGTCTGTTAGAATATAATGATAAAGTGCTGACATTTAATATCGTAAAGGTCAAAGGTCAACTTCCTTGTGACACCATAATGTTATGCAAAAAGACTGTTCTGGCCATTACTCAACATCATTACTCAGGAGCAGAGGAGGAGATACTTGGTTAGATACTGATTGGTGACACTAATCTTTGGTGCCCACCTTAAAACCGTGTTGATTGTACAGCTCTTCTGTGCTGCCAGGGGGAAGATATGTGTGAAGCATCCATGTTTTCATAGACATGGATATAAACTGTAAGTGCAACTTGACTGGTGCACAGAGGCATACAACCATAAGTCGTTAGTTCCAGTTTGTACCAGACTGATGTTTAGCTCTGCTGTAAAGTTGGACATTTTAACATGGGGGTCAAAGGGGATTGACTCACTGTTGGAGCCAGTCTCAAGTGGCCATTTATGGGAATGCAGTCTATGACTCTTTGCATTGACTGAATTTTAAGCTCTGGAGGTTGCTGCTTGGAATATATTGTGCAAAACACTACAGCCAGCTATTCACATTCCAATTAGTTTTCTTTTTGGTGACATCATTATGTGGTGTGTGTTTTCCTAGATCTACTGTTAAGGGCTTGAGCGTCTATTTGTGGTGTCCCTTTCTCCCTTTCTCTGGCAATAACTGATAATGGTAACCACCTGATAAGTTTCTACTTATTCAAAGCATAAATATAAACCTTACACGTTATGAGTTTAAAACATTTCACCTCACTGACCCTGCACCCCTCCCCTGCTTATGCCTCCTCTCAACCGGACTCTTCTGAAACAAATATCATCTGCCTCGTTTGCCAAAAACAGCCTTGTCTGTCCACTTGTCTTCCAATGTGTCTGAGAGTGAGGGAGAATTAGCGGCGACTTGTTCTCCTGCTCTTGTCTGTCTACTGCTAGGGCTGTGAGCTGACAGCACAGCAGCCTGGTACATGACATGTATGCATTCCTAGTTGCTCCACTGTTATTAGCACAATGCAAGGTAGCTGGCGTCAGCCTTGTAGGGTAACGCTCTGTTCACTTCCAGTATAGCTGACAGGAAGCTTCTGGATGTATGTATGGCAGGAGAGACAGTAGCGAGGGACGCGAGAGGGTGGAAAAGAAAGACAAGTGTAGATGGAATACAGGGAAAAAGCTACAAAGGAAAGGAAAGCAAGGAGAGAAAAGGGAGGGAGAGGAGATGAGAGAAAGAAAAGACAAGTGTCAACGGAATATGGGGAAAGAGGACAGGAAAGGAAAGGAAAGGAAAGGACAGAGGTGGGATGATAAGCTAACAAAGGAAATGAAAGAGTCACACAAATGACATTGTCACCTCTGTATCTCTCATACATAGTTAGATTATACTGCTGTTTATATTCATATTTATTATTATTTATTTATAACTGTCTTTACACTCTACATGTGTGCTTTTATTTATCTGTATATGTATATTTGTTTACATGTATGTATATATGCATATATATGTATATATGTGTGCTTAGCTTTATATTTTTATACTTGTATGTGATGTGTATACATATATATATATATATATATTTAAATTTGTAAGTGCATGATTGCACCTTGGGGTTGAGAGAAAGCACAATTTTGTTCCCATGTGCTCTGTATGTGGAAATGACAATAAAGTTGAACTTGAATAGACTTGACTGATGTAAGATTGTGGAGACAGAACAAACTGAGGAACAGACAAGGCAAGGAGAGAGGAGGAGAAGAGAGGGCTGTCACATGCTTCTTGTCTTGTGTTTGATAATTAAAAATCAGATTTATTGGCATACATCACCACTCTCCCTCTCTCTCTGTCCTTTACTCTCTACATCACTCTACCTTAACATTTCCCCAGGCTAAAGTTTACTCGACAAGTAAAGATGATGGGAAACAAAGGCTACTGTCTTCTCATGCCCATGTCACCCCTTTTTCCCTATTCTCCATCTTCCTTTATTGCTGCGAATAAAAATGTTTATCAGCTGTTACCGTGGCAACCAGTGAAGGCATGAAGCAGGCCACCCAGCTGACGAGGATAATGAGGGGAGGGAGAGGGTGACGTTTAAGTTTCAGAATGGTTTGGCTTAGGTTTGGATTACGTCACTGTCTTGAAAATGCAATGAAACATGTTATTCTTCTATTATTTAGATGATTTCTCACAAGGCAGCATTTGTAAAGACCTTGTGTTGTGAGCAGTGTTGTGCAAGGTACTGAAAATTAGTTATTTGTTACAGTTACTCCTGTCAAAGGTAATTGTGTTATTTTAGTGATTACTGCATATAATAATAATTAGTGAACTAGGGAAGGTAACTTTTGAGTTACTTTTGAAATATCTGCTTCCATTCTGTCATTAAGGCACGCTAAGGCTGATACATGAGTGTGGCTGTGGAACAGTGTGGAAGAACACAACTGTCAAATTTTATCTATGACTGTACCCATTATCACTGTGATGATAAGTAAGTAGTGGAACAATAAAACACAATAGATATGTTTTGGTAGGGCTATATATTGTAGCCTGGAGAGACCTTTAACTCAGGCAACACAAGTGAGTTTTTACTCTTTTGGCAGAGTAAAATGATAAAGCTGTTTGTCAGACATTTGACAGTTTTTTGTTTTTTGGTATCACAATAGGTCTAATAAAATAAAAGAGAAAAGTTATTTACAAAAACATAAACACACTGAGGTGTATCCTTTAGCCTTAGCAATAATTCAAATCCTGCAGCTCACCACTATAGGTGTTGATTGATTGATTGATTGATTGATTGACTGACAACATTTAATTATGAAGCCGTATGTGACTGGTGATGTGCCAGTCAACCAAGGGGCCCACAACAGTCTAAGTAATGTTGAGTTATTATTGTTTAAAAATAAATAAATTAAATAATGATAATAATAATAATAATAATAATAACATCTAACAAAAAGTACTCACATCCACAAATCAAATTCATTTTTCTACATTAATATACACCATAATGTAATCTAATGTACAAGCAGCTAATTACTTCTCAGACACATAAAGACTGTGTACACAGTGTGTGCTTTACTAACACTGGTTGTGATTAACTTAATTAATGGTTATAATGGTAAACGAATCTACAAATATATACATATGTTTAATATATAATGTAAATAACAATCTATTTATAAACTAATTAAAAGTCCAACTGGAATTAAGTTTATTTTGTTTTTAGCTATAGCATACAGATCTGCCCTCAAAACTGTGCATACACTTTCATCAGCACCCAATAGAGATTAATATTTATTGGTGCATTTACCAGTGAGAACATTAACGTTTGCTATCTTTTTACAGCTGTGAGTAATGTAAAATGCATTATATATTGCATAGCTGTGAAAACCACTGTCATAGGTTACTCCCAAAATGTTTCCCTGTATCAATTTTCACTTCTGTCTCAGTGAGAGTGCTGCCCCCAATCAAATTTTACCCACTTAACATGTAACATTTCTTTAACTTTACACACTTCTGTGACAAAATCTATTGCCCTCGTTTCATGTTTTGTTTTTAACCTCTATTTCATCAAATGCAGAAGCTTTACAAAAGCTCTCGACCAAACAGATCTATGAAAGCGAGACGTTTCCACAATCACAGGAATTCAGAGTCTATAAACAGGTACATTTTCTCTAATCAGCCTGCAGTCTTTCTTACCTATTCTCAAATTACTCCTTGATGGTTGCCAAATGAATTGTGCAGCCAACCACCACATAAATGCATGCTGTTAAGCACTCAAGAATTTTGTGATCCCCATTAGCATTCTTCCCGCGTACAAGCTAATTGGGTTTTCCATTAGAATACACTGGGTCTGGTGGTAATGAGTAGAAATGGTAGTGGCACAAAGAGGCTTTTTGCCGGAAATTACGCAATGCAGTAATTTTCCGAGCGTTTTCACAAAGCCTAATTGTTATGAAGATAAATTCATAGACAGCATCAAAACAGAGGATTGTGATTTAAGGGGCACAACCACTGATGTCTGTGTTTCCGACAGTTTTTGGCACTGCTGTGATGTTATTAACGGATTTCAAAAAGGAGAAGTTTCTCTAAATCTATTTGGTGCTACCTGAAGTTTGAAGTCCACAGTGACAGAATACTTGCTGTTTAGTGGCAAAATTATGCTCTTTCTCCTTCACTCTTTCCTTCTCTCTCTCTGTCACACACACACACGCACACACACACGCACACACACACACATACAAGCGCATGGCCAGACCTGCACAGTGTGATGAAATGACAGCAAGCTCTGGGCTGTCTCTGTTCCTCACTGATGTGAGAGAGAGAATGTTGGATTGTGTGTGTGCGTGTGTGCATGTATGTGTGTGTGTGTGTGTGTGTGTGTGTGTGTGTGTGTGTGTGTGTGTGTGTGTGTGTGTGTGTGTGTGTGTGTGTGTGTGTGTGTGTGAGCGCTGAGGCCTGGGCAGATGACACTTCCATGGCCCAGTGAGACAAGCGTAGCTAGACAGGCGTCAGAAAACACTCAGTCCCCTTCAGCGTCCGCAAACACTTGACACACACAGGTGTACACACACACACACACACACACAAGCATGCATGACTAGACACAAGCAAGCTCACACATTCATGCACACAGATTGCAAATGTCCAAAAAGGCTCAATGTGTGATGAAGTTTTGTTAATCAGCAAAAATCAAAACTGCACTCTTGCTAGCCCAAAATATGCCAAACATTTTTACAGTTATGATAGCCGGCAGAATGTGTGTGTATGTGTGTATGTTTACCAAGCTCGCTGCTTTACCTTAGAGGCCAACAGATGCTGTTAAGCTCTCTCCCTCTCCATCCCTCCTCTTTTTATCATTCCCTCTCATTCTCCTTTCGCTCCCCACTCTACTTTACAGTTTTCTCCCCACATACAGTGTCCTGCATAATGAACCTGAATCATTTTGGGCTCCATCCCGGAAGTCACAGAGGCATGTGGAGCTCAGTGGAGGAGGAGGAAAGGAAGGCATGTGGAGCAGGGTCGAGAGGAGAGCAGAGGAAATGTGGGTAGAGGAGAAGAGAAAAAGAACAGAGGAGAGCCACTGATAGGATCGAATGAGGGAGATTTGGGTTTGAGGAAAGAAAGGAGAAGCATAGAAATGAGTTGAAAGAAGGCTGAATTCAGATGTCAGGACTGAGCTGAACCTGGAGACTTTGAGAATCTGCAGGCAAGTACCTGCAAGACCCATAATGCCTTGGGTTGTCTGGTTCTGCAATTCATTTAATCAACAAGGGGTAACAAGCACACTGTTTGCCTCCCTCACTTGCATCTCTTCCATCAATCAAAATTAATGCAGCAGAATATGAGATACCCCCCTCACCTGTAAACAGACTTTGATGTCTGAAATCTGTGAAGTTCCCCTTAAAATGTAAGGAAACAATTAAGTAACAATTTAAAAGAAAAGGAAACACTTAATGCCTGATGGCCTCTGCCCCATTACCAATTATAGATATATTGTGCTGTCAGGTCATCACAGGAAGTGACTGATAGAAATAACACCACTAGAGAATTATATTTAGTTTATTACTGAAAGGACAGGATGGACATAAGAGAGCCATAAATGCTCCAAATAAAAGCTATAATTTGTCTGTGAAATGCTGCAAGTACAGTAGCTGTGATACTTCTCAGGCTGTTATTATAGGAGCAGTAATAATGGTGCAGCACAGATACTTGGACCTTGTTTCTCCTGAATGAGCCAAGGTGCACTTGGACTGTAAAATAAAAATAGAAGGAGGCTGATAAAGAAAAAGAAAAGATGATGCAATAATATGAGTAGGCTCTATTAGTAATGCTGTTGTTTCCACGGCAGCTTGCTGCTCTTTTTAGTGCCCCATCAGATCAGCTGACCAATCACAAAACAGATTCCAAATGAAGGCGTGTTGTTGTCAACTGCATAGGACGCACCTCAGTTTCTTCAACGCCAGACTCCTCTGAAGTCTCCTCTCTTCTCATATCCTTTAGGACAGGTTTAAGGGAATGGGAGATCCTCCATGAAGGCAGCCGGAGGACCAAAAGAAGCATGTTTAGCTGGGGGAGCAGGCTGTACCACACTATGTTGGGAAGCAGAAGCATAGCAACAAATTCTGGGCCTTATGCATAAGCAGTCTCTGTGGGCCCCCGCCCTTCTCTTCATGTTCATGTCTCTCTCATGCACCTTTTGAATTTTGTTTGACGGAACGGAAACTGACTTTGTCCAATCATTTCTTTCTTTGTTCTTTTTGTCTTTATCTCTTTTCCGTTGTGGAACAATGATTTCCCTTTCTTAGCGTAAGACAAGACAGTGTACGTTGATGCCCCAGCAGTAAAAGCAGTCACTCACTCAGCTTTAGCTTCATTTGGACACAATCCTAGTGATGGCACGGACTAAACCATTTTGTGCCTTTAAGGGTTGAGAGGGGCCTCAGAGATTACACTATTCTTCTTTTACACAGAGTTCAGACTTTCAACCAATTTATTCAGCCAGTTTGACTTTAATTATGGCACTAATTACCTGGAAATAAAACATTGCAAACAAAACCAAACTTTTTTTCTAGGCTTTTTAAGGGCCCCTCTCCCATCAGGGTCCTGGTTAAGCAGTCCATTTATTATTATTATGCATATGTTAATTTATAGTGAGGCATTAGCCTAACATCGCAAGACCAAATCACAAATGTGTGTTAGTGTGGGGCATTATCAACAGCTGTAGATTAGTATACCTCTGGACGCTATTGGATAGACCTACAACCAATCGGAGTACGTGTGTGTGTGTGTGTGTGTGTGACGGACGAATAAATGTAAATGGACTACAGTGGACAGAAATGAGCTGTGATGGAGTAGCATCAGTATGCCTGTAAATGAATGTTTTTGAAAACAGTATTTCAATAGAAAGGTGTCAGCTGCAGCCATCTCGGTTGTTTTGTAAAAATGCCTTAAAAGGCTCCTCTTTAAGTTATCAAACCCACATCACATTAGATGAATGGTTGTGATTGGTTCAAAGTGGGCTAGGGTGGGTGGACATGAAATGGAGGGAGGAACCAGACGCATCAGCCAAAGCAAATAAAATATGAGGTTGTAGAATTGTCGGGTTCCCAGCCATGATGTTGTGCGACAATTCCAATGTAAATTCTGATGGATTACAGGGTTAAGGTCTTGGCATTGGTCATATGCATGGCAAACTGCAGTTTCAAGTTCCCCTCACAGTTCATAAGAGCAAAGTCTGCAAGCTCCCAGTCCTCAAGTCTGCAGGGTGAATCTTTAGATCCAGTCAATAAGGGGGTAGGACTGAAAAGAGGAAATGTCGGTAGGAGAGAAGTGAAGAGAAGAAACGGGGAGGGATAGATTGAGGAGAGAGGAAGAGAAAAGTTTTAGATGGGAAGGCAGATGAAGCCTAGAGAGGACAGTAGATGGAGTGATGGCATGATGGATAAGGAGGGTGAAGAGGGGATGATGAGAGAATTGGAAAAAGAAGAGGAGGAGAAAGGAAAAATGGTAATGCAACTTCTTATACGTCTCAGTACTTTTTCTTGAAGAGACAGCATCTATAGAAAGATGTAAAAACCATTAAAGGAAAGCCAGTAAAAGACATTATGACACATTACAGCTGCTTTGTATGTATTTTCATGCCAAAATAGCACCATAATAAATTTACCACTGAAGTCTATTAAGTGCAACTGATCTGAAATCACCTGAGAACTATAAAGATGCAGTGAATGAGTACAGTTCCTCTAAGATGCATTTCACTTCTGTTGTTTTTTCCCCCTCTGTTTTCCCCGGTCTCCCCTCTGCTTAACAGAGCAAAGTGCTTATAATGCGCCTCTTTGTGAAGACGTCCCGTTTCCCATTTAAACAAGCATCTCGATTGGCTCACTCTCCCTCAGCAGAACGGCAGCAAACAGTTCGGCACCCTCCGCTCACTTTTTAATGGCCTCCTCTACTCAGCTCCATCCCCGATTTTATTTCACACTGGAGACGGGCGAAGCGTCTCCTCAGCATTTCCACCGCTCCTGTCCTCAATCTCTTCGCGCTTAATTCCCCTTTAACTGTGTTCGCTGGAGTCGTTAACTGATTAAGCAGTTTAATTAGGCCACGCAGTGGAGACACACTGAAGACCCAGCCAGGAGTTCCAAATGGAAGTGCAACAAAAAGACCAAACAGAGAGTTTTTTTTATGACAACAAATGAGCATTGATAAAACCATTAAATTTAAAATATTACAATGTAACATTTTGAGGCATAAATACTGGATGTCAAAGGTCAGGGATGAAAGAGTGGTGTTGTAGTATCTGTGGGTTCTTGAAAAGTTTGAAAACTTAAAAGCTTAAAAGAGCTTTCAAATATACGTGCAGAATCTGTGTCACAGAGTTCATTCTAACTGCTTTAGACACTTTAGGCCTATCTCTATAAACTGATGTCTGCATATGTCTGCAGAATCTGTGTGCAAATGTACAGGATTTTGGTATCAGCAGCATTCTGGTTTCTGATTGTAGTCTGTTCAAAGTCTGAGTAGTATGAGTCCGTTCTCTCTCTGAACTCATCACATACCATCAATTGTCAGTGGACCTTGGCATGCGGTGGGATGTGGTTGTTTCTGACACAGTGGGCAGGAACCATAGTATAAAGAGAGGGAAAGTGTGCACAGGGCAGGTGGGAGGGGTAGTGGATGGGTCAAACATACATGGATGTTCATCTGTGGAACAAAAAGTCAATAGAGTTATTGTAATCAAGACCGTAGGTATGATTTTCACATTGGTAGGGACATAAAACTGCTCCATCGCGGCGACCTGTATGTTGATGATTTTTTAATGCAATTTCACATCATGTGAAACTGATCACTGCTTTATAATGCATATTTAGATATCTACTCTAAATACAAGAATGTCTTGGTTAATGTATTCTCTAATGTTATCAGTTACATTAATATACACTGATAACTTCACCACATCTGTCTGTATGTGTCTGTTCCCAGGGTAAACTATAATAATAATAATGTCAACACAAGTTAGTCAGCTTCATCATGTTAAACATAAATAAAATAAATCAACAAAAATTTAAATGCTCCAAAACCATTATAATACAACTGTGTTCAAAATGTTGCACATACACCCAATATCGATTACATACATATGACTCAGTGTTGGTGTTTTTACTGGGAGCAGTGGAGCTCTATTCTCCTAAGTCTCTCCTTCACACACCATGGATGCTGAAGACTGTCACTGACAGTTATTATTTATAGTGTTTACACTTTATTTATTCAGACTGTTTCTATCATGTCATCTTACCACAAACATTAATTTGAACTGTGTCATCACTACATGACATCTATGATTGCTGATGGAGCATGTGAAGTGGAATTTCATGTTCTCTGGCATATAATATTGATCTAATAGTTGCCAAACTTAGCTCAGCTAGTATTAGCTCGTTAGCATCTCATTATCTAGCACAGAGTTGCCAAGGAACGCCATTCAGTTAGCCTAACATCAACAGGTGTTTGTTTAGCTTATTTACTGAACCAACCGACTCACCGTTCACACTCGGCGCTCCGGTGTGGAGCTAACGGTTACGCGCGTGTATGTGTCGTTCCCTCACAAACTGCTGTGAACTGTACGGTGACGCGCACCCACAAAGTCAGTGGAGAGAGCGGCGCTGGGGAGGACCAATCACATGTTACCAAAATAACGGTAGAGCCAATCGATGAGCAATACAAGGTTAGAGGCGGGATGTATGGTAGACACCAACGATTGTAAACCCTTTGTGTATCATATTGAGCGGACGCCGACAGCCAGTGTTTGGCCCAAACCCAAACCACTCCCTACCCACTACCACTTCACTACCGAGTGTCACTCCAAATCAAGTTACACTCGCAGCTGCGGAGGGCACTCCTGATTAAGGGGAAGTGTATGAAAGAGAAGCCAAACCATGGGACGCCCTCGCCACTCTACCGGAAGAAGAAAGCAGATGTAACCATGGATACCGACAGACGCTTTGTGAAAGCAAAATAGAGCAACAGGCTATGTAGCATACTACGCTAGCGGCATATGTCATATGACATACGTCACATGATGTTACATGACCTTAATAACAACCATACTTTTAAGCTAAACCATAATGGTTTGGTTTTTTTAAACAGAGACACAGACTTTTATTGCCTAAACTTAAGGAAGTCAACCTAAAATTGATGTTTTTTACCTACATTGTAAGTTTATTTTGAACAGACACAGAACATTTTGTGTCAATGCATGTAACAAGCCTAAATTGACACAACATCCCTAAACATCCAAAACTGACTCAGTAGGGTGCCTAAGTGTGTAGGGATGAGTGAGAACACCATTATCAGTATCTATATCTGTTCAGCCAACTAAACTTATCTGTATCCATAGCGATACTCAAAATGGGCAGGGTTTAAACAGGAACTGGGTGGGTCTTATACTGGAAATGAGTGGGATCGTAACGGAAGTTGATATTTTAAACTGATATTGATATGAGGTTGATCAGCAGTTGCTATGGTTATTATTTATTAGAAAACTACTTACAGAACAGCCTCAGGATTGAGCTTCAGGTCTTTTTTTTCATCACAAGAGTCAATTGAGGATATTTCTTAATCACCAGTACAGATAATGAGACATTACTCAAATGATTATTGTACTCATAAAAAGTAAATCCTCTGTACAAGATACTTGTTTCATACGAGTACTCTGTTCAACCAGTCATAAGTGATATTTTGACCTGCATGTCCACTGACAAAGCAGTGGTATTTCACAAGCTGGGATAAAGTCATATTGGTATTTACCAATCACGATGATTTAGCTTTTTATGAGCTTCTTTTTTTATTATTATTTGCATTTATATGCATATATCTGTTTAAAGAGATTAGCAAAATTGAATGGTAAATGGAAGAGTCTTATATCCAGTGGCAACACTGAAATCAGCCAAACAATATTATCATAGACTCCAAGACTGTACCTAAGACAACTGCACTTCTTGCTCCTTAAAACAATACTTCACCCACAAAATGACCATTTGTAAATCAATGACTTTAAATTCATGAAAAGAAAATAATAACAACAGCAAAATTATTTCAAAAGATCTGTTTACAAGCTCTCACACAACTCATGCTGTGTAATACATACTGTATCTCATGTATCCAGTCATATGCTCAATATTTCCTAAACACTTTCACAGTGTAAATTGTATGGTTTTAGTGAAAATGCATGCATTGTGAGTGAAGTATTCCTTAAACAAGTGATTTGTCTTCCTTTTTTTACTTTTATTCTATGTCTTAAATATTGTTTATTAGTAAGTCAACGCTGCTTCAGTGATGGATGTTTATATCTGAGCTAGATGAATTCACACGTCAAACCCAACAATTTCACTTCATATTATTTCATGTTTCAGAACAGAAGAGGCTTGTTCACTCTGACAGAGTTCTACATTTTTGGTGTCAATTTGGTCAAATTTACGTCTGCAAAATGTTATCATATTTCAGCACATCTACTACATCCCTACTGTTTCCCAGAATTTGAAGAATTTATGTTGAAAGAAGATGGCATCCTGAATCCATGACTGCCTGGCTGCTGGCCCTCTCACACCTCCTGCAGGGGTCCGGCCTCAGGGAACAGGCTGCTATTATAGGTGAGATATCCTGTGTGGGCCCACAAGCCTGGCACTGGATTACACATCAGTCCCCTGCTGAGACACCCAGCAGGGAGGCAAATAAGCAATGCTGCCTCCCTCCAGCCAACCTGCGTGCAGGCCTGTCCTGCCGTGCTGCTGGATCAAACACCTTTAATTGAAACAGTGCTTTTCATGCAGGAAAACATGCTACGTACACACACACACACACACACACACACACACACTGTAATCGTGGTTGTGCTGCAGCTGTGCAGAAACAGAGTTTAAATTACCTGGATTAGAATTCAGTCAAAATCTTATATTTATCTTGTTCACTTGTGCCAAGTATTGTTTGTGTGACCCATTGGTCATTTATATTATGTTAGTAGAAGTTTGTGCTTATGTATTCTGTCAAAATATCTACCCTTATTTCTAGAAAATCAATCCCAAAAGGTAAAAAGTAATTCTGGATTTCTGAATTCTTGAAGGGATGAAAACAGAAAGAAAGAAAGAAAATATATCTCCGACCAACTGTGTTTTTCACTTGTTTACATATGAAATAAAGAGACATCTTTTACAGCGTGCTCCTGCCATCACACTAATAATCTTGTTTGCCACATAAGAAGACTTCACTGACCCCGCGGCATTACGTGTATGATGTGGGGGAGAAGAAGCTGGTCTAACCTCTGACCCTCTAAGTGGGAGCAAGTCTGGGTCAAGAGGATCCACAGCAGGTCAGAGAACAATAGCAAACACTCAGGCCTCTCATAAAAGAGACACGAGATGACGTGTAGGGATGTTTTCAGAGGCCAATTAAGGTAGGTGGTATTATAGAGACTTTATGGCATATGTTGGACAATTTAAGGCATCTTACAGGCAACATTAACACTTAAACACGATAATAAGAATTATGTTATTGTTGAAAAACAAAGTTCACTTCATATCATATCACAATAAAACTGCATGAAAATAATGAAAAACTCTGAAAAATCTGAAAACATGGAACAACACATACTCACAGCCAGTAATGATGAAGAAATAATCAATACTTTAGATGCAACACAATGCATGTTAAGTCCCAACACATTCCTAACCCAACGCAAATAAAGTCACTGTGACTGAAGAGTTACACGTCTAAATATGACACACTTGGTACCCTCCTGCATCTGTTTTGGATGTTCAGAGACAGCGTGTCCATTTAGGCTTGTTATATTCATAGTGTCTTTTCAAAATACACTCCAGTTTTCACAGGACATGTACAGTTTCTCCTCGTTACAGGCATACAGTCTTTTCGAAATTAACTTACAACATAGGTAAAACCTAATTTTTAAGAATATCTCCTCCAGTTTAGGTAACATATGTCAAAAGTAAGGTTTAGAAAAGCACACATTTTTGCTCAAAATTCACAAAGGAAGCGAACGGTGGGGTCCTAGGTGAAAGTCCAGAGTTGGTTTGACCTATCCACCACCCCTCCCGCCCTCCCCATACAGACTCTCTCACTCTTTATATTATGACAAACTCCTTTTATATTGCCTGTTTAAGGCAGGAATATTATGTCACTATGCTGCCTCACTATTCTGTATATTAAGTATGATTGTGGAATGGAGGGACAGGGTTTTCATGCTCTGAGCCAGGAACAGAGGTAGTAACAGCATAAATGGGACAGCAACACATTCTCACTCTGACCATGTCACATATCGACAATTGATCATGGAATTTCCATATTGATATACGATGTGCAAGGTACCCCGGTTGCGTTGGCTGTTGACGTTCTGAGATGTCGTGTCAACTTCAGCCTGTTATATGCATCGTCTGTTTTCATAATACACTTCAGTTTTCACAGAAAATATTCAGTTTGCAAACAGTCTCTTTCAAAATAAACAGTACTGCGGTACAGCATTGTGAAGTGATGTTTTTCTTTTCCTTCAACAACAAATGCACATGGTTATGTTTAGCCAACATACGCACATGGTTGGGATTAGGCAACAAAAGCACGTGGTTGGGTTTAGGAAAAAAATAACATGGTTTGGCTTTACAATCTTAAGGGAAGTTAACACCAGCATCCCAGGTGAAAGTCAATGGTTGTTGACTCTACAAAAATTAGGTGACAGTTGATTGACCTTTAAAAGTCATTTATGAAGCAAAAATGCAAAAATTACAATCATTTGCTGGTTCCAGCTTCTCAAAGTGAGGAAATTCTGTTTTATATTACATTACATGTAAATTGAATCGGTTATGAAATGGTGGTTGAACAAAACAAGCATTTTGAAAAAGGGATTTTTGGATATTGTTCCATTTTTTGACTATTGTTTGACATTGCACAAGCTACAGGATTCATTGAAAAAAATCTAGAATTAAAATAAATGCTGCTCTTGAAATGTATAGTTAATCATAAAAAGTATTTTCTTTGAAATAATACTGTGTGTAGCACACTGCTATATCTCTATGTTGTGTCCGAAAGTTGAAAATCTTGTTACATTCCTCTCCATTTGGTGATACTATGATTCTGGCTGCGTGTTTGATTTCAGCAAAGGCATAGGGGACACAATGTAATTTATGGTTTCCATCTTGCCGCAGATGAAAAATAATCAAATCCAAATAAAATGCAAAGAGGAGGAAGTGATTATCTAAATGATGGCTGCCAGGTTTGGGGAGTTTCATCTGACAGCTGAGCGCACTGTCTTTATGGACAACTGGAGGATAGAGGGAGGAGGAGGAGGGAGGAGAGAGAGGAAAAACACAGGCACAAAGGGGTGGTTTAGGGGTAAAATGGTGAAGGGAATAGGGGTGGGGCGCTCTCACATTTGGGCACTTTACAAGAGGAAAAGATCAATTCCGAACACACACACATACACACAGGCGTGCTGACAGCCTGAGACAGAGCATGACATTTAAAAGGAAAAAGCTGACATTGACTCCATCACTGTCACCCCGACTGCCATAAAGCAGCTGCAAATATTAAAACATTTTTCATCTGTGCCGCTCGGGGTTATTGGCACCAGAAATTGTTTTCCTCTCCGTCTGCTGCTGGCCTGCTCTGCCGCAGCCCTCCCCTGAGACCCTCGCCTGTTACCGCCGCCTCACAACATATTGGCAGTTGATGTGAAGCTATCCATGTACACTTGCCACTCACAGAGTCTTTATCGCCTTCCACTCTCCCTCTGCAGCAAAACCCTCCCTCCCTCCCTGCCTTACACACACACACACACACACACACACACACACACACACACACACACACACACACACACAGCAAAGGCAAAAAAGCACACAGACATGCACTTCTGTACACTCATTCTCTGCTCTCTGGAATAAATAGTCAGACAATGAAAGTACTATTGAATCACTCAGATAGGAAGCCGTTTTTGTGTGTGTGTTGTGGGCTCGCATGCATGTGTTTGTGATGGTGCTGGTGATAATACCACTTTTCCTGCCATCAGCATAATCCCCCAACAATCTGACTGATTACTTTTCCATACAGTTGAGCTTTCTGTCTGTCTCTCTACCATTGTGTTTTGGACAAAACTGGTTTCCCCTGCAAAAAGATCTTTCATTCATTCATTCATTTTCTCAGCATCAGCTCAGCATCTCTCTTTTTTGCATGCCGGGCAATCTAGCAAGCTTTGAGATGCTGATTGCCCCCGGTCTGGCCAGCATATGGTGTATATTTAAATATGGTTTGAAAATATTTGAAGTTGGGCTGTGCTCAAATTATTTGTCCTGACACTTGAAAAAGCCTCCAATAAAGACTCATCACTTGTCACATGAGTCAAGTGTGCCCCATGTTTCCAAATGTATTCAAATGTATTTGGTTTGATTGGTCTGTAAATAGAATGGCACCGTGTGTTTTCTTTGGAATTCAATTGCGTTATTTGGGAGGAAATCTCACATATCACTGTCTCTCTTTTTTCCTCTTGTCTGGGTTCCATGACAGGTTTTGTATTATGAAACACACCTGAGTACAAAGCAAGTTGCCCCTCATTTGCATCAAATAGATGGATACAGTAATGGTGTAAGCACAACACAGATTCCTGATGTGGTCCTCCTTCAAAATGGAAGATATTGGTGAAAAAAGTCACTTTTTTTACATGATAATTGGATGAATGTATTTGATTTTATGAATTATGACATGCAGTATATGCAAGTGAATTTGCAAACTATGACATTTGACTTTTAAAGTCAAACTGAAATATTAATCCCATTTTTTTAAGTAAGGGAATATTCTAATAGTGTAAAAACTACAGCCATTATGGAGACAGTTTTCAGTTTTCAATTTTTCAAAGGATGATAAAGTTCTCACACAGGTTCAGCTTTCTAGTGGGCTCCATGGGTGATGCTCTCCAATTATGAGCATGCATTCACACATTAAGCTTTGCATATCAGCATGTGCCTATCCGAATACATCTGGAGCCCATAGTATACACAGGAGACATATGACAGTCCCAGCATTCCCTAATTCCTCAGCAATCAGTGATTTGCCCTCTGACCCCTGCAAGGTTAGGCCATGGCTCCTCCTACTTCCGTTGGATACTACCTGGGTTGGCTGGGGCCGTGTACCTTTCCAATGCGAAAGCCTAGGTTATAAAGACATAGGCGGCTGTGACGACGAGCCTTTGGCCAGTCAGAATCAATGTGGCTGGGTCAATGTTATTTTATGACAGGGCATTCATTCATCAGGTTCCATCCACTATACCCATAGAGTCCAGTAGAAGGTGGAGCCTAAGCGATAGAACGAAGGTTAAAATACTGTAATCCTGGTTCAGGCAGAGGGGCCCTTGGGGCCGTGTTGCTCCTACGCTGCTAACTGAAAAAGGTGTAGTATGTTGAGACCGGCATACATGTCTTATATATTAGGTGGGCTCTGCACATATTTGGGTAGGCATGTCCTGATTGACCAGCTATATTTATGCAAATTCAGTGGGCGAATGTGTGCATGTGATTGAAGGAGGATACTACCCATAAGGTCAAGTGGAGAGTTCCGCTTGTGCCTATAGAACTAGGGTTACAATATTGTAACCTTCAATTTTAGACATGTTTGTGAAAAAAAGCGTCTAAACCTTGAGCCTCTGTAGTGGCTTCAGTTGTATGTAACTGACTGTAGCATGTCAGTAACATAGATTAGAAACGTTGAAATTTGATTTTTCTTCATTTTTTAGCATTAGCTATCAAACAAGAAATTTAAACAGTCTGTCTACTCAACACACTTTATCTGCTCAAAAAGTAGACAAAGAGAAGTGATTTCTTCCCATGCATGATGGCTGCCTTTCAGACAGATAAAAATCGCTTTGAGTAGTTGGAATGTCGGGCTAATTTTTGTACCATTTATATCACTAACGAACACAGTAATCATTTTTCCCTGGGACAAATGACCCTGCAGTGGCTCCAGCAGTAACCACTGTAACATTTTCATTGGCTCTCATGCTACTTTCTACGGTTTACTCACCCTGTTTTTCTTCGTGTTCTTGACAATTTCAAAAAACCTAATTATATGCACTAATTTTGGTGGGAAAGGGGTAATAACCAGTCGAACCTGGCAATTCTGCTCCAGTGTCATATAGTATAAGGCTAACATTTTCTTGAAAAGGGTGATATTATCTTGATGACAAAAAAAGCTGAATTATTTCTCCCCATTGGCAGTGTCAAAGAAAATACAATTGCAAGACTCAGTAAATATTAACCAATGTTTTGAAATGGACATTTTTCCTCTGTGTAGCTGCACAAAGCCGTAAAGCCTAATCCTAGCCTAAAAGTGTGTACAGGCCGACAACAACTTTCCCTTACAACTCACATCACCCTGGACCAAATGAGGGGCGCAGCTAACATGGCTGTTTCTTTAGCCCCACAGGCTGTCTTTAGGGCTGTGGAAGATATTTGCCACTAATGCTCACCAATGAGAGGCCCAAATGGTCTTATTACAGCAGCTCCCACAGCTCGCACTATACATCAGGTAGGAACACACGACAAAATGGAGACCCTGATTGTTCTGGGAGCAACAGCGCTCATTACTCAACACGCCTTGCCCTCCCTCGCTACAAGCAAGTCTCTTTCTCTTTCTTTTTCATCACCCTTTCCCATCTCACTTCCTCTTTATCTGCCTTTACCTTGCTTCCCTCTTTCTAACTTTACATTAGTTTCTGTGAAAGATAAAACAGTCAGGAGGCATCGACTGGTAAAATGAATCCACCATTTCATATTTTACATATTTGAACAAAGCGTTACATTGATGGAGAGATTGGAATATCATGAATATGTACCTCATCACTGTTGGATAAAAACACCTTTTAAAACATTTTCAGCACTGTTTGTTATGTGTAGCATCACACATCATGTACATTCTGTTTTATTTGGGGTATTCCCCTTGGTTTCTGTGTGCATGTGTGTGTATGTGTATTCTAACACCAGTCCTCAGCCTGGTGAACTCTGGGTGACCTGTAGGGGGGGCACAGCCAGGTCAGTTGTCTATTGGTCAAGATAAATAGCGGCCAGCACCAATCACATTACACGCATCCCCTCCAGCCGCCAGCCTTGTTAGTGCAGTAATCACTCATTGTTAGAGACCTATCCTCAGGCCTATCTCAATCTGCCCTTTAAGACTATTTTTACATTTGTACACCATCTATCCCTGCTTCACATGCATATTTATCATATATTCATATCTATCTATCTATCTATCTATCTATCTATCTATCTATCTATCTATCTGAGTTGTGTGCTTATCTGTATCTGTCTGTATGTATGAAGGAAATTCCATTGCAAAAGTTGATTCAGACTCACTCATTTATATGCTCGCATACACTCTCACTGCTGTCAGCTGTCTCCTCAGCCATCTGGTAGCTCTGCTACATCCGATGAGCTGTCAATCAATCAAGGCCAGGAACAATAGACAGAGAACAAGCAAAAAGGAGACAGAGAGAATCCATACATACGCATGTTCCTTAAAGCATATACCGTACTATGTGCTACACCATAATTAATCAGAGTCTATATGAATAATTACAAATGCATAATGTGACAAGCAGTGACATGCTGATGCAGTGAGATGAAAGTATAAACCTACAAAAGTAAAAGTCAGTCATGCAAATTTTGATGGGAGATTACAACCATTTTCTGAAATGGATGTATAGTGCAACAGCCTATACTTGACACATTTGGCTATTAAGATAAATTAATTAAAATTAAAAAAAAAGAAAAATGCAAACTTTTCATATGAGAACTATATTAGACAATAAACCAACATTCATCCATTTACCATAACCGCACTCACAAGCACACACAAACAAATGTCCGAAACTCAATCACCAGAGGTCGTGTTAGTGAGTGGGGGAACAGATTCGATTAGCGCTGTATTAGATACGGGAAATGATTTCTGTCAAAGCCATCTTTACTGCAATTATGATATGATAATTATGTGTTTCATCATTTACGTGGGATAGATACAAGGCTGGTGGCTTCTGGCTGGAAACACCAGTGGATAGACAGAGAGGTAGAGAGAAGGCACAATTCTGGGCAGAGGAACATTACAGAGATTACAAAATATAACAGGAGATGAATAGAAAGTGTGTGACGGTGCTAAGGATGTGCAATACAACTGCACAAACTAGGGAATCATCACCTCTCAGACATAAAATTATTATAGGCCTCATAAAATTAGCATCATTTGTGTTTATAAAAAAATATCAGAAGCTATAAGCCTCATAAACAGTGTTACAAATATGTTTTTCCTAAATCCTACGTGACTGACTAGGCTGGTTGGCTGATGTCAAGCATGTTTTATCATCTTGAGGGACATCTGACTGCTCCTTCCAACCCTGCTGTTAATCACCCTTTGTAAATTCATGTCCGTCTTGTTCCTGCATAAAGTGGTCTGTTCATCCAAACCCCATAAAAAATCTCTACCCGTGGTAGTAATGCCATGCAGATACAGTAGGTTTGGTTGTATTCCCTGAGCTTTGAAGATAGTTGCTAGACTTCTGCTAAAATACAATCGAGGTGAGTGAAACTTCCTTGGTAGTGCTCAACGAATAAAAAAAAAACACTCTTGAAATGATAAAGTGTGAAAAAAACAAACAAACACGTACATAATCTTGATTTACATGACAAACTGGGAGCAATTTCCGTTGCTGTGCCTACTGGTTGTATCATTTATGATAAAATTGTTGTAGGCTACACAAAGTAATAACTGAAAGCTGGTTATGTGGTAAGATCATTCATAATAGAGCAGTGGTCAGACAATATAAACGAACCACCCATCATAGTTAACAGACAAAAAAAGAACAAGTAGCATACAATAAAAAACAGCTTTTATCCTAATTAGGGTTACCAGCGTTAACACATTGATCACAATGCGATTAAGGTTTTTTTTGCATTAATCACATGCTGCTATTTTGCTATTTTATAACAACACCACTGTACTTTCAAATGGCTCGCTTCACTTTAAAGAACTCCCAGAAGGCTCAGTTGATAAGTCCAATTTAATATGAACATTGTGTCAAACGGAATTAAATATCACCAAATTACTTTGAGTTTGAGCTACCACCTACGAGCTAAGCATACAGCTAATCAGACTGTTGTCAGCAGGCATACACATCACTAAAGCCGGCAAAGACCAGTTTTGTGTGCAGATCACCACAGACCTGTGGATGAAACTAAATTGTATAAATTAACTACAGTACTTGCTAAATAGGTGGCAACTAACTGCAGACAAGTCGACATTGTGGAACACTCAGGTGTAGGGGAAGTCCTCACATCGACATGTGGTGACCAGTCAGATGCCTTACCATCGCAGGGATCAATAGTGTCATGCATACAACAACTGTATGGACCAGAGAAAGCAACTAAACTTGAACTCCTAACAAATGCAAAGTAAATTTCTTTGCTCTCATTTGATTCCCAATCAAGACACTCTGGTGAGAACTGCGTAACCTTGTTAATATGGACTTCAAAACTGTAACTGAAATGTGAAATAATGGAATTTTACACATGTAAATGAAAATATGATTAATTGTAGTTAACTGTTGAAATACAACAATTGCGGATATATTAATATAATAATATATTAATTTGACAGCCCTAATCTTAATACTGTTTGGAATCTGGTAGTTGTCAGATCTGCACTAATACTTACTGTTTTCAGGAAATAGCTCTACACCTTTAACAAACTGCCAATGACATGGAAGCATGACACCTCTAAACAGTGTTACAAAGCAGCCTGGACTCACACCACTTGGGCAGCGTCCCCGGTAGAGATGCCGGGGGCACTATTTAGCATCTGTGTGAGATGCTTTTCTACCAACTCCAATGTAAACCCATCTGTATCATCATTAGATGCTTAGAGCAATGGACAAAGTTTTAAGAGCATGAAAGTCTGCTCAGGGTTGGTGGGTCCAACAAACACCAGACTTTGACCAAGGAGAGGGTGTTTTTTAAGCATGTACCACTACCTCTCAGCCACAGGTGTATGTGCTTAGTGTTAAGAATTGCAAACTTATTCAGTATAGCAAAAAGGGGGGCCTCCCTAGCGTAGTGGTTAGAGCATTCTTTTTCCATGCGGAAGATCAAGGGTTCAAATGCTGCTGGGGTCAACATCAGCAAAGCCAGGCTCCCACCACCGAAACAAACAGGATCAGATTCTTTAAGGAGACTTCAGGATAAGAGAGTAACCCTGGAATCTGAGCCAAGCCTCAATGAGTGCACATCTCAAGCCTGTTGTACAAGGGTTTGACTTGTGGGGGCTGCAGGTGACCCTTCAATAAGTTACCAACTGCTCCCTATTCACTAAAAAATATCCAAAATAGACAGTACACTCAACATTCAGTTAGCCTGTGCTTACTTTTTTCTGGCACTACTTTTTGGTACTTTTTTGTAAAAATTAAAGAGCTGATTGTTCTTGGGAAAGAGGGCCTTAGGATAAAGGCAGCTTTTAGGTTAATGTATAAGTGCAGAGAAAAATAATAAACAACCCTCCTGTTTTCCCCAAAACACTACTCATCGTAACAACCACTAAACACAGAAATGCAGCGTATCTCCACTAAAGCAATTGAACTAAAGCCTGCACACTGACAGTCTTTGACAGCAATCATAATAGACAGCAATGAGAGCTACAGTGACATTTTCTACTCATAATCCATTCAAATAAAGTCGGTGGAGACACAAACATACCTGTCCATGCACACGCCTCCATTCACACTCACACTCACACACCTGCATGTATAAACACAAACACACACAAACACACTCACACACACACACACACACACACACACACACACACACACACACACACACACACACACACACACACACACACACATCTTGTCATTCTGCATTGGAGCTTCCAATTTGCCTCTCATTCTAGCCCTCATCTTCAATGTTAGCAGTATGAGAGTCCCATGCCACCTTAACATAGCTAAACCCGCGGCGGGCCATCGGCATCTGACAACCCAGCCTCTCTGCGGAGTTCACCAGTGGTTTAGGGAGCTGTATATTCCAATTAGCTGCCAGGATCCCGGAGCTATGGATAGTATACAGAGGGAGTCACATTCAATTACAGTCGGTGTCCACTGTGGATTTGTGTGTTTTTTACCTGTCCTCATGCATAAAGTAAATACCGCCATTCCCATGTGCACTGGTGTCAGAATGTGCAAGAGTGTGTGTGTGTGTGAGAGAGAGAGGGGGGTGGTGAGCCTGGATAACTGTGCATCTATGTGTATTTATGTTTATGTGCACGTGTTTATATGTGTGTATTTAATGGCTCCTCATCACAGCGACATCATTTACATTAAAAACAATGCCAGTTATGTGCGTGAGATCTGTCCTTGACAGACTATTTGCAGAAATGCCACAGCTTGTGAATGATGGTCAGCAAGCTGTCCTACATAACTCCAGCTTAAGGCAAATAAAAACACAGAAAATATGGTAATGTATTCAAGAAAAATACAATAAGTGCCATATTCGTGCCCATATATCATTATATGACTTCCCTTTTGATTTCCTCATTTTCTCTGACTTATTATCATATGAAAATAATAAGGAATTTATTTTTAAGCGGCTGCAGCCTGCGTTCCTTTGCTATATTCTTTACATATCAGAAATCGTTTGATGTTTTTTGAAATGCGTTCCTTGAAGAAAACAAAGGCGTGCATAAATTAGTGGCTAGGACTGCAATTAGACAGTCACAGTGATTGGAAAGGAATAATTATTCAGAGGCTGGCCTGCTTAGGGCCTCTCCAACCACTCAGCCCTCTGTGAAAGTGAAGAGAAAAAAGGGGTGATGCAGATAATATTAATAAATAAATAAATAAATAAAATTATAAAGCACATTATTTTGACCAGCAGGGATATAACTGAACATAATTATCAATTATTATGTTGTGGCTGGTATTAGACCCACCAAAGCACTTGCTGTTTGTCTATATTTCTGAGGATATGTCCTTTAACACCAACATAAATCAAACTTAAAGGGTGGCTTTTTCCCCATTGTAACACAGCAAAGTTCAGGTACATCCTGTCTTAAAAAGATGCTAAATGCTTAAAAAAAACTACCATACATTTGTTATTACTAGGCTATATCAATTATTTACTATTAGACTGCCCCAATAAGAAAAAACCTCTCGTTGATCCAGAATGAAGTACAACATGTACTGACATGCATTTAAAGAGATTATATTTCTCTCGTTTTAGCATCTCTACAGTGGCTCCCTGTAGAATCCAAAATTGGGTTTAAAATCCTTCTCTTCACCTACAAAGCCCTTAATAGTCAGGCACTATTACATCTTAAAGAGCTCATTGTACTGACCCTTTTACCTGACTAGATCACGCTTTCAGAATGCATGGTTACTTGTGGTTCCTAAAGTCTCCAAAAGTAGAATGGGAACCAAAGCCTTTAGCTGTTCGGGGCTGTGTCCATGAAAGCATTTTTTTTTCTGAGGCCAGTGGGTTTTTTTTTAATGCTTTGCAATGGGAGTGCTGCGTATTTATGCTGCACTACAAATGCCAGCAGTGTAGCAAGGTGCTGGCATGAATTCTGCACTGAAAGCTGGCAATCTGACTTTTTTTTTTTTCTGAGCGCCAGGCAGTGTTAATTTTGTTGACGAAAACTATAATGAAAACTTTAATCACCAACCTTTTTCCCATGATGAAAATGAGACGATGACGAGCAACAGACGTGACAAAAATGTTAGTGGTGGACTATCAGACACTGAAAGCCGGGAATGGCTGTGCTTGTAACTATCTTCAAATACTGCATCAGCGACAGGCTGGCAAACTCTGGTAAATAGTCGGCGCCAGGGTGTTTCCCTAGCTGCTGAACAGCAGCAGAGCAAGCAGCCACCGGCCGCCACACTTCACAGCTGGTCCCCGTAGGACTCTTCTCAGTTCTGGACCTTGAGACGGTTTATGGGTTGATAATGATCATGTTCCATTAAAGCATGTTACTAAGCTGGCATCTACCCAACCATTTTTGTGCTCTTCTTCTCACGGGTTTTCCATTGATCTTGTTTCACCTGGATCATGGTTGTGCTTGCTGCCGTGTTCCAGCTCGCCACCCACTGCTTCTATTGTTATCTTTGTTAGTCATATTTCAATTATGATTGTTATAGTTGTTTCTGTGATTAATGTTGCTGTTGTGCACCCCCCTCTTTCTCTCTCTCTCTTTCAACCCAACGGGTCGTCCTCCTCCATCTTTCTGCTCACGGGGGAATGTTAGGCCTCTATAAATTAAACAGCATGGTCTTGACCTGTATCAAAAGTGTTATGCAATAACCTCTGTCCTGAGTTGGTGCTACATAAATAAAATATACTTGAGTATGTCATGGGGCTTTGTTTAGCTTTTTCCAGCTCCTCTTTGTTTCCCCAGTTTCTAGCAGTTGTTTCCCCTGCTGTAAAGCTATATAAACATTACCATAAATAGTTTGGTTAGGTTGCCCTGGTTTTGTGATAGTCTTGGCTAGACTGGACAAGATGACGATAGTAGATGTTTGACTAACATCAATTGAATCAAGCAAGGTTCTATCCAGGGTTTATACAGACATAGGGCTCTAGTTTCCCGGCGCAGTGCAGGGTGGCGAACCCCACACAGAGCTAGTTTTGAGCAGCGCAACCCGAGGCGCGCTCAGTTTGGTAGTTTGGCAGACCGAGGCGCGCTGAGATGGGTGTGGCGGCGCAGCAGGGGGAGGTGTTGACAGATCCAGCTTGGCACAGTGACAGTTTTGTGCCCAAAGGCTTCGCTGAAGGTGCGCTAAAAGCTTGCCAGCTGAAACCACGTCTACTGTCAGCGCAGGTGGAGCGCAGCCGGTGTAAATACCCACAAAAACTACTATTCAATGCAACTATCTGCAATCAGCACATAAATGCATCTTTATATCGACTGTCCCGTCACATCTGATGTCAGATCAAAGGGGATTGGCACCGTTTGGCACCGTTTGGCACGCGTAATGGAAACCCAACCTGATTTGATTAACACAGCTGCAAAATAATGAGTTCACATCCCTCTCAGCCAACCACAAACAGCCACAGCATCAGATAGGGAGTATATATTCAGCATCTGTCATCTTAGAAAAGTCAAAAGAAAAGAAACAGAGTGAGACTGCGAGAGAGAAAGAGAGAGCGCACACGCACGAGAGAAAAGCAACATTGATTTACAGTTTTGGTGACCTCCTCCCAGGCTACCTTTGCATTATCAGCCCGTGGAGGTCTGCTCGCAGTTCCGTATATTCGGACACTGCGAGCTTGGACCTCCCGGACCAAAACATCAGTTTCCTCCTGGAGGTCTGCTCGCAGTTCCGTATATTCGGACACTGCGAGCTTGGACCTCCCGGACCAAAACATCAGTTTCCTCCTGGGAGAAGTTTGGCCGTCTGACGCTGCTGCTCTCTTCTGCCATGGTGAATTGAGTAAACTCTCATTACGCCTTCGCACGGCGCATTTAAGGTCGAGGAGAGGGGCTCATTTTATTGGTGTGATGTGTGTAAAACTCACTCCATGCCTTCTCTCCTCCTTCTTTCTGACTTGCGCCGGTAGGAGGGACAGAGGTGGGAAAGAGGAGTAGCTGCGCCAGCGCACAAGGTGTGCTTACAAAACTTACAAAATCCGCCTGGCCACACCCAGTTGGTGAAGCGCAGGTGCGCTGCGACTCCACCGAGCCCAATCTGCTAAACTAGAGCCCGTAATGTTGTCTGAGACAATATGTGTAAAATAGATTTTTGTACGACAGGTGTAAAATAAATTTTCGAAGGAAATGTTGCTACACTGTAGAACTACATGGAGTATTTAGCATGCTTGGTGTTGTGTAAATGTCCCCAAGAAGTTTTCTTTGGGCAGTACTAGCGGTGGCCAAGATTCAAAACTCATAACCTGTATTTTTTTAGATACCAAAACATTCTAAATAGCCTACCTTACTCCTGCATAAAATAAGACAGGGAATAAATATCAGGTGAAACAGTGTGGAGCATGTTCTGTATGATCTGATAAAGGCTGTAGGCCAGGGGGGGGAAACGGTAACAGCACAAATAATATATACTATTGTAGGGTTCTTTAAAAATGAGTAAAAACATTCATTTTCTATTTTACTGTGTTTCTGTAATCTGAGTGATGCTAAAAATATGCGGATTCTGCCTTTATATTGCTTTTGAAACACAGAGTAAGGTAGGACTTCATTTCCCAGAATCCTCTGGTTTTTCGGGTTTTCCGATAGTCCTGTTAAAATAAATATTGTTCATATATTAACTCTGTAATTCATGTTTTATAATGTTTAAAAGTATTCTCTGGTCGATAAAAATTATCGAATAAAAATTATTCTCCAGGAGGAAGTATCCCAGACTCCACCGGGACAGTGAAGGAGCTGGCTGCGCTTTCCTCATCGGCAGAGGCAGAGAGATCTAAGTCAGTGTTTGGAGACTCGAACTAAAAGTTGGCCCAGATATTGCACTGCCCACAGAGACTTTAACCGGCCACAGCACTCTTTTCACATATGTCAGTCGAGTGTGAGTAGTTTACACAACAGTGATGTTTACGAGCCGCGCTAGCATGGACTCCGCTACTAGCTCGTGCTGAGCGTTAGCTCAGTGACAGAGGACTAGCAGACTCCACCGAACGGACACGAGGAAGTCTAGACATTCGTGCGCGCGGGAGGACGGAGCGGACGAGGTGAGAGCAGGGAACGAGGACGCGTCGCAGGTAGCTGGAGCTGCGGGACACGGCGGGAGCTGCCTGCACATCGCTCTACGGCCTGGCTGGCTGCACCGCCATGTTGTTTCTACAGTGCGAGGTCGCGTGAGTACTTGACATTGGAACGGAGCCGAGTGAAGGATGCAGGCACCGGACTGTGTTAAAGCAGACTGTGTGAACTGTCCCGGGTTTCTAAAGGTTAAGTTCTTTCACTGGATAAAACTTCATGTGCACCAACTCTTCAAATGGGCCCCAACGGTTAGAAAGATTAACCAAGCGCTTGGGTTAGACTTTCACTGGTACCATTATCAGTTATGTGAACTGTGAAAAATATTTTTGGGTACAGGTGTGAGTACTGGTTATTGTGTTTGAATACACAAAGCACTGTTTTGATATTTCTATGCATTTGCGTTCTTGAGTGAGCATTCCATAGGTCAATACAGTTAAAAGATTAAAAACACACCTAGGTAGATATTTCATAAGTATTGGTTTATTAAAAATACAACCATAATTTGATTTGGTCTACAAATAGACTAAAAAGAAACTAATTTCATAAAGGTTGCTTTCCATTAAAAAGAGCTGAGATAAAACTTTTGTTTCATTGATGTGGGGTTAAAAAATACTCTTTTGAATTAAAAACTACATTCCATTGTTTGGTTAAAGTAAACTAAAAACTGTTTTATTGAACTGAAAGGGTAAAAAGAGTTAAAATACAGGAAATGTTTTGTTTATTATTATTTTTTATTTGTTTATTTCATTCTTGAAGCATTCATTCATTTAAAGGTACAACTCCAAAGAACTAAAGAGAATGTTTGTGTTTTACCTTTACCTATGGTCGTTTAACATTCTTTTGGAGTAAACTGTATTTCTGAGGGCTTACGTATTTTTGCTAGTGCTCACGTAGTATAGTAAGTTTTCAGTGGAGGCACCGCGCTAAATATCGTCCTCTTCTCATCCTATTGATAGAGTCCCTTTTATTTAAAGCTGTAGAGAAAAATCCCAGCAAATTCACCAACTTTAGCTGAGAACCTAGGACCTGTTTAATCTGTTTGAGTGTGACCTCAGTGTAAGTTATAGACACCAAGGGAAAAAGGGGTTACACTGTAACACAAAGTCTTCTTCAAGGACACTTCAGCTATGTTAACTATGTCTGAGTGGCCTTGGTGTGTGAAAAGGTGAAGGAGAGGTAAATTTGAAGTGCTATATAAATGTAGCCATTTACCATTTAAGACTTTTACTTAGTAAATTAAGCTGTGGATCACTATTTGACAGTTTGTCAAACGTCCATTCAAACAAACAAAACAGCTTGAAAATATTTTTGAAATCTTTGACATGAGTGTAATTTTTGCAGGTAATTCTTGTGAAAAAGAAATACCTGGGACTGTCCTGGTCTGTGAGGTTAACTGTCCAACAAGTTTAAGTTTTATTGTTTGGGATTTAAATACCTTCTATTAGCCGAAGATTCATTTTCACACACCTAATGAGCAGTATTGCAGTGTCATCAAGATGTAAAATACTCACACTTACTTATACCAGCTGCTCCACATCACATTTCTTTTCTAACCAATACTACTCTACAATTGGCTGTGAGCCAATGAGAATAGATTTCCTTAGACTCATATCCACCCATTAAACTCCAAACTCTTTTCTTTCTTTTTGCCTATTGTCCACCTTTTTCCTTCAAAACATGGCCATGTCCATCCTTCTCTCTCTACCACTGAACTTGGAGCAAAAACAGTCTAATTCACAGGGAAAACTTTCCCTTCTCCGATACGTTGATTTGATATACTCCAATAGAGCCTTTCTCCCAGACACCATCAATTGTCTATAGATTTTTCTTAGCTCTCCTCGGAAGAGAAACAAAAGCAGGCCCTGAGAAGCCTCGAGCCTAAGAGGCTTTATTGATATCGATGTTGGCGAAATATCGCCCATTTTCACCAGGGGATCAATCAGCCCGTCACCGCTTGCTTTACGAGCTGCAGCCTCTCTGCTTGTGGGCCCGCAATATGTGTGTCTGTGCTTGTGTCCATGAGATAGAGAGATAGACAGGGAGAGATACAGATGGATAGATTCATGGTTGGATAGATTAACAAATATATTGTTTTTTAACTTTGGTGTAATGAAAAAGTTTGCAAAGGGTTAATATCAGGTTAAATAATCCCACTATTCTGCAGACACACTGTGAATCTCCCTCTGTATTCTCACAAAGCACAAGGGATAATAACATCTCTCTCACAGTCCCTGTCTGCAGTCTGAAGTGTACTGTCCACCAAAGACGATCTGCATATCATAATTTAGAGAAAACCTGGGAAAATCCTTTTTCCATTTGGTTAGCTGCTTCCCTTATCTGAGGGACTTAGTGGACGGTTTATAATTCAATTACAGAATTGGATATATTACATTGAGGTAATTCAGGTTAAGCAGTGAAGATGAAAGCCTTGGATTCTTACAAATAAATTGAGACAAGTGATTCCTGTGATCTGCCATGCAGTATAGGCCTATGACATCAAGGGCTGAAATAAGAAATAAGAAATACTTGACTCTCAATCTCAATTTTTTGCATGTTTTATTTAAAAATCAATACCTTTACATCTGTCTCTCAAATACTTTTGCATCTGTCACAGAGTAAAAACAAAAGTCACATTAAAAGTCATCTCATCTCATTTTATCTCCAAGAAAGTGCCACTGACATTCTGTAAAAGAATTGTTGTATATGTTTGGATTTATATGCATTCATACATGTATCAGGTGTTGCAAGGGGTGCACTCACAACTGAGCTGGGCCTGAATAGTATGAATCGGCATTACTGTCAGTCAAACACACCCACACTGTTGCGTGGCCAACAGATGTGTGCTACATCTGCCAAAAATGCTCATGGTGGATCCCCCAGCAGTAGCTTCTAGATTCACTGAGGAACTCCACTGAGGTGTGTGAGGCCTTTCTGCTATAATCCCTGGCACAGCTGTCACTGTAGACCATCCATTGAACTCAAAACTTTTGAAAATCATTCAGGGGGTGCAGTGGGACCAGAGAGGTTGATTAGAGCTATACCCAGAAGGTATACCCAGAGCAGATTGCAGTGCACAAGACTTAAAGACAGGTGAGTAAAACAAGAAAATCATTGACTCACTGATGGTTGAAACTTACTTTCCAGAGAACATCAATAACCACTGTGTTATCTAGCGACATTTCATTGTTTGTACTGTGAAACATGAACAAACTATGCAGCTCCCTGTTTACTTTATTATAGTTGTTTGTGAGCAGCAGTCCTCTAAATAGGACGAAAGCCCTGCTGAGAGGCAATGTTTGGTTTGTCCGTCCTGTGCTACTGTAGCACAACATGGAAGACCTCTTGGGAAAGGACTTGTTCTGTATTAGAAACGGCTCATTCTAAGGTAACAATAACACAACTAGTTCTATTTTCAGGTGATTATACACCTGAATTTATTGCTGGTTTGGACCTCTCACGCCAGCACAGTGTCATGTTTCCCCAGTGTATATGTTGACATGCTTATTAGCAAAGGGCATTAATTAATTAATTAAATAGGATAGGACAATATCTATATCAATAACTAAATTATATTGATATTGTGATATAAGACAAAATATTGTTTTAGATTTTGAAATATCGTAAGGGTTATCTTTTCCACGGTCTTCATTACAGTAAAGGGATTTTTTTTTCTCAGTTTAGCAGAATGTTCTGGGTGTTTTAGTATTTGTGTTTACCCTCTTGGTCATTACATCTACATTACTGATGATAATTCAATTAAAACATTCACTGTAAAAAGAAACACTACAAAGTAGCCCCAATAGTCAACCCTGCAATATTGCTACAATATCGATTTCAAGGTATTTGATCAAAAATATCATGTTATTTGATTTCCTCCATACCGCCCAACCCTAAAATGTAATATTTTTCATATAACATTAACATCAACACATGACACAATAAAATTTCTTTAAAGGAAAACTGTGTAATATTTAGGGGGATTTAGTGGCATCTAGTGGTGAACTGCAGATCCTGACTAGCTGAAACTTCTCCTGGTTAGAATTCCTTCAGTGTTCTCTTTTCAAGGTCCGTTCCTCTCCAGTAGAAACAGACCTAGTAATTAAAACCAGTAAAAAAAATGAATAAAGTAGTTTCATGCTAAAAAAAAATCTGTTTTCCAACAATTTCATTGCAGAGTGGTTTCTAACTATGTTGGCCAAGGGATAAACTTGAATGGCCCTATCTAGAGTCAGTTTCTGGTTTGTCCATTCTAGGTTACTTCAGAAACATGGCAGTGCAGCTTGGTAATCTCCATAGATGGGGACACGCTTCCTACATAGATAGAAACGGCTCATTCTGATGGAAAAACAACAAAAAACAAAAACACAACAATTCTCATTTTCAGGTGATGATACACTAAAGAAAACATACTTATCTTACTATCTTACTATATAATGACGAAAACTCTGTCTGTGTGTCTGTTCCACGTTTTTCTCCTCACTGACTTGGTCAATCCATGTGAAATTTGGCACAGTGGTAGAGGGTCATGGGAGGATGCGAATGAAGCAATATTACATTGTTTGTCCAAAGGGGGGGCGCTAAAGCAACCGACTGAAATTGCAAAGTTTGAATGGGCATATCTCATGCCCCGTATGTCGTAGAGACATGAAACTTTGCACAGAGATGCCTCTCCTCGTGAGGAACAAATTTGCCTCAAGAACCCATAACTTCCGGTTATATCGATTTTCCGCCATTTTGGAATTTTTTGAAAAACATTTAAAATTGATTTCTTCCTAGGATGTTTGACCTCGATCTGCATGAAACTCGGTGAACATTATCTAGGGACCAATATCTAAAGTTCCCTCTTGGCAAAAGTTGGCAAACTTACTAAAACTGAGCTTCTATAAGGCAATGATTATTGTGGAGGGTGTGGCTCATCATATAAAGGTGTATAACATCTCAAGGGTTTCACCGATCACCACGCAACTTTGTAGGCATATGACCACACGTAATCTGAGGGGACCCCTTCATTATTGACCTGATCAAACAAAATGGGGGCGCTAGAGAGCTCATTTCTTATCTAGGCCTAACCGCCATATAGATTTTTACTAAACTTGGTAGATATGTAGAACAGGACGCCTCAAGGTGACTGGAGAAATATAACTCTAATTGGCAACTGGGTGGCGCTATAACAACAGAAAAATGCTTAAAAATGGCTAAAATGGGACTGATCGCTGTGGCTCCCCCTGTGGCCCAATGTTTTGGGGATTTTTTTTCTAATTTTTGATATGACTAAGTCATGGTATGGTATGCTGTACATAATCACGGAAACTCAGTGTGTCATTTTGTCAGTCAGTCATTCTGTCTGTCCCACGTTTTCTACTCACTGACGTGGTCAATCTATGTGAAACTGCACATAGGCATTGAGGATTGGCGACAAAGGTGACAAAGCTGCCAATGGGTATGGACTAGTTATATTATATTTCCACCAATAGATCCCCTAAGTCCTACACACCGGATCTTTAAAGTAACAGTTCTTTTACGCGAATAAAATATTCATGTACATCCCTGCTACAGTTTTGTCATGTTCGACCAAAACATCTCTGTAGCCTCTGCCTTTTGTGTTCTTCCCTCTGACTCTTCTGTTCTCAGTCTCTCTCCATGAGGAGCATTTAAGATTAGTCACCCATTTTACATTATTCACATTTTTTTCTTTCTATGATGAATGGTGACAAAATGCACCCTCCTGCTTAAACAGTATGTACAGTATGCTCAAAGTTAAATGAACGTACAAAAAAACAACTGTTTGTCATGCAGAGAAAATAACAGAAAGCAGTTATCAAATAATTCAACTTGAAAATGATTCATGTGTTTTAAAAAAAATACAAGAACAACATGTGGGTGCATGGTGTTGCTAAGTTACTGCATTAGCTTGGAGGAATTACAAGGATAACAATGTTGATCTGATGAAAACAAAATTGTTTAAGTTCAGTGGAGGAAAACAGGGACCACTCACAGACTAATGTAAAATTCACTCTTGACAAGACTTTCTACACCCTGCACCCTTTGAATAGATGAGTTAGCTTTGAGTTATACTACACAGATCAAACAGCACTAGACAGATAAATGATTCAGCATACTGTAGGCCTACATTCAGTCATGTCAGTTTACCAAGCTAAATCTGTATTCATGCCTATATGACATTATTGTTAACCATCAGTGCTGTTTAAGGTCCTTATTACACAAAATGTACTTTCCCAATGCTTAAAACTATGCATACCAAAAGTCATATTACATAAAAGGACATTTTAGTGTCTATGCAAACTGTACACATGATTCATCTTGAGTCGATCTGAAGTAACATATGGCAAGGGACTGTTTTTTGTTTGGTGCCTTTCAACAACAAGTCAATTCCAAATGCTTTCCTCAAGACATAAGTAGATTTTAAGTTAATTGAACACAGGCTAAAAAAGGATGGAATAACAGGAAACAAATTACAGCGCATTAACTGTGCATTAAGCGATATAAATAAATTGTATCAAATTTATCCTCCTGCATCCCTGCGTCCTCATATGAGGACATTTTGGGTTAGCTATACCTTATGCTTCATTCTGTCTTTGACCTGTTATCCTTGTTTGTGGACACTAATTTGGTGTCTACTGATAGCAAGATCAAAATACACTTATCGATGTATCAGTATCGCAGCCATCTCTGCCAAGTCAGTCTACAGCTGATCACAGCACACAGTGGACAAGGTACAAAAGCTAATGAAATTTTTGTGGTTGAAATTTCTTTTGTTTATGCTTGATAACAATTGTAGTTTGATATTGCATACAAATTTGACAAATTTAAGCAATAGCAACAATGACAACGATGCTGTTTATTAGGAATTTGAGGACACTGGGACTTTATTATTGTATCATCCCAGCATTTTATACAGGCCAATCAGGTGAGACAGTTCCTCAGACAATAAACGACATTGCTTGTTTGGAGTATGGAGCATAGATAATGCATACAGGGTTTCAAAAGGAACTAATTACAGGACTTTTAGATATGTTGCATTATTTTCCATTTTGTTTTTGCACAGCCATGTTCAGAAATTGAAATGAACAGTTTTGAACAGTTTCAGATTTGAACAGTGACATCTAACACAGATATTTACAAAACATGAAATATATGTTCCATTGTTGCACACTTGTGACGATTAAAAATAAACCCAATATCCTCCTATGAGGACTTTTTTTTTTGTCGTTTTGTTAATAAAAGGCAGTGGCAAATAAAAATATCTCAGGCCTCAATTTCAAAGATCTGAGAGATGTTGTACCTGTGTTTAGTTTTGACTCTGGGGACAGTAAGCAGTACCTGTCCCTCTAGGTGGTCTGGATGGTTCATAAGGGAGCAGCAGATCAGAAAATGTGTTTTAGCCCTAAACCATCCAGTGTTATTTTAACCAGCAGTAGTATTTAAAATCAATTCTTTGACACACAGAATGCCAGTGTAAAGATCTGAGAACTGGAGTGATGTGATGGATTTTTCTTAATCCTGCAAAAACTTAAGTCCCTAAATTCTTATATACTAAAGCTGATAGTTGGCTGATTTTGAAATTGTCTAAATGTGGCCATTATACTGTAGTAAATTTAGATCTGAGGTCAATGGCCACACCATCTGGCCAGGTTTGTGGTCTTTTATGTTAGCGACTAAAGCTAAGCACCAACTTTAAGCCTTGCTTCTTTGGGTGTATAACCAATTATTTCTGTTTTTTCTTTGTTTAATGAAAAAGAATGCTAGTAACAAAATTGGTAGCAGGTAGGTTTGGTGATTCATGGCCCTAAGATATAGATTGAGGTATCCATGAGAATGTAGCACATGCCACAATAAATATTATACAGACATTGAAATTTCCATTGTGGCTGGGTTGAAACATTCGACTAATGGCATCATTGCAAAATCAAAGCCTCAGTAGTGTAGGGACTGACACCGGCATTGTCTGACAAATTCAAAAAAAATGCAATAGACTCTGTTATCTATGACCAAATAACAAACCAGCTACATGATAAAAACAATCAGTATGTTTACATGCACGCCGTAGTTGAGCTAAGCTCATAGCTTGGCTAATCAGTCAATTCGGACTTCTCGTCTTGTCTGAGTGTACGTGCATAAGAGAAAATCAAATTATATGTCTGAGTATGTCTCCCACTATGTCTGACTCCGCCTCGATAGGCGGTGCTGTGTCCTTTTTAATATAGTGCATAATGAACTAGTTCCAATTCTTGTTCAGAAACTTTTTAAAATAAATCCGCGTTTTGCATTTTCCTACCATCCATAAACTTTAGAATGTTTAGCTCCTTTAGCTGTGTAGTTTCCTCGTCCATCCAGAAGTGCGTCTTCTGCTTCTGGGTCGCCATGGTGTTTGTTTGTTTGTTTTTCTGGGAGTTACTGCACTGCTGCTACATTATCACCTTCTTCTGGGTGAAAGTCTGTGAAAGAAAAGGTGACGCATGCGCAGCACGCCAAGTCCAATTCCAGTCGGACTAAATGGATACATACAGCAATGGTTTCGATTTTCAATCAAATTATTTAGGTGTGTTAGTGGAGCTACGGATAGTCCATTTTCCAAGCTGCATGTAAACAGACTGATTTCCACAGTATAGTTCATGTCCTGCCTCCAGCATCCCTTGCCGAACACAAAGTATTTCCAGTAGGTGAGAATGTGTCTGACACAGAAAATCTCCTGTTGTGTGCTAAATGTGTGAAGAGGCAACTCCAAGCAATATCTGGGACATTGTCCAAACCTGATTCTTTGGACACTGTCCGACATTCATACAAGAAAATGGCTATAATGAAATGTGTCTCTTCATAGGTCAAGGCATGAGGGCTTGTAGCCATGACACTGCTAATAGTTTTCTTGTCAGCAATGACATAAGCAATAATATTTTTGACAGTTCACAACAGGTTTGAAAAGATTGTATAGAGAAAGTTGGATATTTCTTCAAAGTAACCACATTTGTTGGACTATTACCAAACAATTGAACAGCAGTGAAAATAATCCTGTGCGTACATGGGACTTTTAGCAAAGCTTAGTCATATAAACCTGTGCAACCTACACCCTGCACACTCCTCATTGCCAACAGACTTTACTGAAGATCCAAATGTTTTCAAACATGCAGAATATGTTATTTCAGTTATCGGGGAACAAAATCAAAAGCCAAAGTATTATAACTGTTTTGCCACAGTATCTTTGTCTGTGCAAGTATGTCAGGCTATGAGTTTTAATTGTAGTTATCAAGGCATTAGGTTACTCAAGCTAGTCTATTGTAACTCTAATTCTAGTGTTTTATTTTTTTGTTTTGTTTTTTAAAGGATAGGTCAGCGTTTTGGGAAAATGTTAAATGAGACAGCACTTATGTCTATCTGGAAAATATGAAGCTAGAGCAGGCTAACCTGTCGGCTCTAACTATTCCTTTATTGAAATGTTCCATTCAGGCAAATTCATCCATTGTAATAAACTATGATTAAAATTGTGTGTGGTAATAGAGGAGACTGGATTATAATGCTACTGAATGGTAAAGAACACTTAAGCTAATTTACTGGTCCAATGTATTGATATTGTAAGATATCCTAAGAATTAGCGCCCCAAAAATTACATTATGTTCTTATTGTAAAAGTATGTAATAATGTAAAGTTAGGGAGGTTAGGCTCAGGCAAATAAAGTTACTGTGGTTAGGTTTAGGAAAAAAACATGATGAGAATGTACTATAAATGACTCAAAGTTCACTCGAAGTTCACACAGTTCTTCCAAAATACATTGGTTATGCATGAATTACTAGGTCATAATTACTTTTCATAGGTACAAACAGTTTATGTGATCAGCAAGACTGGTCCAGTGTCATTAAACACAGTGTCAGCACAGACCAGTTAAAATGGCACAGACATGCAGACACACTGTATATAGTGACATGTGTAGGGTTATGCACAAAAACACATGTATTTACACACACACATTCTGTATGTGCACACTCACACATGGCCGCCCCTACATACCAGTTAAAAGGGACAATGGCTGTGGCTGTTGCCTTTCCTGCCAGCTGGAAAGTGCTGATGGATTGTGATTGTATGCAAGTACATGTGTGTGCATTTTCAATTTTTGTGTGTGTGTGTGTGTGTGTGTGTGTGTGTGTGTGTGTGTGTGTGTGTGTGTGTGCGCGTGTGCTTGCGTGTGCTTGCGTGTGTGTGTGTGTGTGTGTGTGAGAGAGAGAGAGAGAGAGAGAGCAATTTGGATGTTGGGGGAGGGGGTCATCATGAAGGAGCAGAGAGAGGGATGGGGGTGGAGGGTTGCACACCTGGCATCCGCCAGGGATGGGCATAATCATCTTCTTTTCTACCCCTACCCAACCCCCCATCACTCCACACACGCCCCTGTCCCCGTCATCCATGCTGAGGTATTCACTCTCACACACACACACACACACACACACACACACACACACACACACACACACACACACACACACACACACACACATTGTTAAATGAGTCAACTCATACTGCACCCTGATTCGAGCACCAGTCATGCCAGAGTTAGATTGCCTGAATTGGTCCAGCTGACAAAAGCAATTACCATCTATTAGAGTCAGAAACACTTGTGTAATGTTTGTTTGTCATCCAAATAAATTTCCTGGCTGTTACCAATGAAAAATGTGTCTCTACTAAGTTAACTAATTTTAGCTAATTTTTGGAAGAGTTTTGTTTTTCAGTGGTTTTACCGATTACTCTATCCAAACAAAGGGAGACAAGTAACTCTCCAGAAATTATACAGGTATGATGTGGATTAAGTAGTGATATGATGTATTTGCAACTGCACAGCTTTATTGTGTGGACAGGACCAGCAGGTGCTGTATGCGGTAGCTGGTGCTAATGTTAAACCCTAAGCCTATTTTATAGGCCTCTGCTCGAAAATTGCATATCCATAATGACATGAATATATCTCTGCAACCACAGGGTCTATTTGAATACTTTTGGTGTCATGGTAAAGGGAACACTTGTGAGATTTGTTAAGATGTGTAAATATCAGTATATGTGTTATATGTGAAGAGTGAATGAAGATGGCAAACAGCACAAATCAAACATTTTGAGATTCGCCTAAAAAGAAAAAGCATTTTCAGGATGAGTATCCCTTTGGAATGAACCTCTAAACCTCTATCAAATCATAGTACAATATGTGAACATTAACTCTGCAAAGGTTGATTCTGACAAAGTCAAGCAGAACAATATTAGAGAGGTTTTAGTACAGAAGATTCAGGCTAGCTCTCCAAAATTGCACCATGTTTGCATGTGATTTTTGTCACGTACAATCCTACATCTTTCATTTTTTGTTTCTGTAAATCCCTACTGATGTTTAGGATATACACATACAACTGTATGTTTACATACAACTGTAGTTTTTTCCCCACTCCAAACTGACCAATACACACCTACATTTGAAACTGAGTTTCTATTCTGAGCAGCCCGTATCTCTGCGACGGCTTGGTCGATTTGAGTAATTGACACCTCGTTTGATTTGTTAGAGCCAATAGAATGACGCTATACCCACCAAAACGAGATTGACAGCACTGTAAGCCAATCAGAGTCAGCAGAACGTGTTGTGGGGAGCGATGTCGGCTGCTGTGAGTGGTAGGGATGTCCTGATCCGAATTGGCCACCGATATTAGCGAAAACGTGCATCGGCATCGGATCGGACTGCATGGAAAAATGCCGATCTAAGAACTCAGATTCAGTTTTTAATAGAGTCCAGGTTTTCCTGCCAGCCCAGCGCTCCACAATTCAAGCAGTCCATTCCAGTGATCCGCTCCAGCACTTATCAGTCCAACAGGCCAGCATGCAGACACCCAGGAAACAGCAGCACCAGGCTGGCACTGACACTACAAAAATAACTGAAAAGGAAAGGCTGCATTGTTTGTTAAATGTCAACAATGTCTTGTGGTGTTAATCTATTTTTTATTTATGTGTGGAGTTTTGCTGCTATTTTAATTTCAATGTTAGACATTTTAAAGATTTATTGTGTTGATTTATTTTCCATTTATTAAGGTGCCAAAACAGCCAAAGCAAACCAGCTATATTTTTTATTTACCACATCCGGTAAAACAGGAATGAAGCGTGATTCAACGGCAGAATGCACTTTTCACGGCAAAGGCAAGGTAAAAAGATTTCTGTTGTTGTTGTTCTTTGGCCTCTAGCTCTCTGATGGTTTGTGGTAGAGTGATTTGGTATATTTGTGGAAACAGCGGCGTCTCAGCTTTCATTTGAGATGAATGGCGTGTGTTTTGAATAACGTGTGGTTGAGTTAGAGCCTAAAATATACCATGTGGGTCGGGATATCGGTGCTGTATGGAGTTGTTGGAGTTAGTTGTTGCTGCTGTTTATTTAGTTGTTGTTTGAGCTGTGTTTGGGGCATGTAAGAAGGGTTTTTACAGCTGTGTAGCCCAGGTTCTGCTGTTAAATTTGATGTGCAACAACATTATATTCTTCATGATCAGTGTGTTGTTTCACACTGTTCTTGCAAAGTTGCTCTCAAAGTCCCCCAGTTGGGGGGCTTTGAGAGCAAGTTATTACCTTCAAACTGCATGCTGGCCACTTGGAAAACCGCAATGTCTATGGCACCTTTAGTCTGACTCAAAGGATGTGGACTGAGCATATAAACCTTCCATTGGTCGCCTACTTCAGACGTTATTCTCCTTCTATTCTGTTATCTGCTGACACTATTTTGCAAGAACCTCTTTGCTGCATTCTGGGCTTAGCACTGCCAAAGACGACTGTGATTGGTTTAAAGCAGGGGTTCTCATGCTCATTGCTCAAAGGCCCACATCTGACTTTTATTCAAGGTCAGAGCTCTGGAACGATTGGCTGAATTGGGGCAAAATGAATACATATATTCTTGTCTACTCCTGTTTGAACACTCAGTTTTCTTGGTCAGCTCTTCTGGTTTTTTAAAAAAAATTAACATCTTCCCCTCGTTGGGATTCGAAATTGTTCGACACATATATCAGTAAGCGCCTGCATTTCCTCATCACTCCACGTCTGCCCATGAGCCATTTTCCAACTTTTTCTTTTTTACCTCTGCTTCTCCCAGTTCGTGCTGTTGGCTTTGTTTTTGTCTTCTACCCAAAATGCACTGCGCTCTACATCACCTCCTCTCTTTGGTTCACTGGATAGTCTGTTTGCATCTCCCACTGTTAGCGAGCCTCACCAGGGTTCACTCACAACTGAACCGAGACTCCCAGTTTTCAAGTGGACCAGAGTTTACTCATTTGTTCTGCACCAGAGTTCGAATGAGCATTCTCACTACTCCAAATGAACTTAACTATCCAAGGAAGCGGACCCTGGTTCATTTAAAGTGGACCAAATAGCACCAGTGTGAATGTTTCCTTACACTAGTTGTAGAAACTGTGTATTGTAGAAAAATTGGTCCATGCTTTTGTTACCTCAAGGCTGGATTACTGTAACTCTCTATTATCAGGTAGCTTAAGAAAATCCTTAAAAACCCTCCAGCTAATTCAGAATGCAGCAGCACATGTACTAACAGGAACTAAGAGACGAGATCATATTTCTCCTGTTTTAGCTTCTCTGCACTGGCTCCCTGTAAAATCCAGAATTGAATTTAAAATCCTACTGTTAACTTATAAAGCTCTAAATGGTCAAGCTCCGTCATATATTAGAGAGCTCATAGTGCCTTATTATCCCACCAGAACTCTGCGCTTGGAGAATGCAGGGTCTCCAAAACTAGATCAGGAGCCAGAGCCTTCAGCTATCAGGCTCCTCTCCTGTGGAATCATCTTCCTGTTGCAGTCCGGGAGGCAGACACCGTCTCCACATTTAAGACTAGACTTAAGACCTTCCTCTTTGATAAAGCTTATAGTTAGGGCTGGCTCAGGCTTGCCCTGTACCAGCCCCTAGTTAGGCTGACTTAGGCCTACTCTGCCGGAGGACCCCCCTATAATACACCGGGCACCTTCTCTCCCTCTCTCTCTCTCTCTCTCCTATTACTGCATCTTGCTAACTCGGCCATTCTGCATGTCCCTAACTCGGCTTCTTCTCCGGAGCCTTTGTGCTCCACTGTCTCTCAGGTTAACTCATATCGCAGCGGTGCCTGGATAGTGTGACGTGTGTGGTTGTGCTGCTGCCGTGGTCCTGCCAGATGCCTCCTGCTGCTGCTGCTGCTGCTGCCATCATTAGTCTACTGTTATTATACACATATGATTATTATCACACATGTATACTGCCAGATACTAATATATACTTTCAACATATTGTACCACAGTAGCCAGAACTATAACGATAATATTATTACTTTGATGAATGTTGTTGTAAGCTACTACAGATTACTGTCATTTTATTATGCTGATCTGTTCTGTACGACATCTATTGGACGTCTGTCCGTCCTAGAAGAGGGATCCCTCCCCAGTTGCTCTTCCTGAGGTTTCTACCGGGTTTTTTTCCCCTGGTAAAGGTTTTTTTTTTGGGGGAGTTTTTTCTTATCCGCTGTGAGGGTCCAAAGGACAGAGGGATGTCGTATGCTGTAAAGCCCTGTGAGGCAAATTGTGATTTGTGATATTGGGCTTTATAAATAAAAATTGATTGATTGATTGATTGATTGATATTACAGAAAATACGACACATGCTGTATCTGTGATGAAGGAGCTGGTGGTAATTTCTCTGGTGTAACATTTATGAGTGAGCAAAAACACAGGTACATTTAGCAGTTAACGTCACTATGACAATGATGTGAACAACAGGGAAATAAGCCAAATTAACAATACATTTAACTGGAAACAGGATCACTGTTAATGATCTCCAGCTACACTGTATTTTCAACCTTACTAACAATTTATTGATGGATGAAAAAAATAATTTAAAATCAAAAAGTTAATGTCACTTCATGACGTATTAGATTCATAACAGGGCGTATGGGTTGGGCATGAATTGACCTTGGTCCTTTTAGAACCCCTGGTTAAAGAAACACAATAAATTCAGAGCATTTTTTGATCAGTTCAGGCGGATCTTTCTCCAGGGCTGACACACTGACTAAATGGAAGGAGGAGATAAGTCTGACTTTGCCTTTGCCCACTGATTCTTTTTTTTTTTTTTTTTAACGAAAATGTTGCGCATTTAAAAATAAATACGACCTCTGTGCTTCTTTATGCTGTGTCAGGAAACGGTTCAAACAGCTTCTATTATCTGCAGTTTTTGCACCCATCAAAAACCTATAGAGAGTGGTTTCACTAAGGAGCATAGAAGAAAATGTACTGTAACCTGCGGGACACATACATCAACAACAAGAGGGGGGGCACGGTGTCATTTCAAAACTTACATAGCTTACTTCAAAAAGTTAGATAGTAATATCCAGGTGGATGATGATGATGAGGAGGAGAAAGATGTTATAGAGCATGTGAACGGCACACATAGAGGGGACAGCTCAGGCCCTTTATAACTGCGGTGCCAGATGCAAAATATGGAGAGAGTGGCTGCAGCTGGGAAGGTACCTCCAGTGGAGAGAGGCAAGGGAGCAAAATGTCTTTCCATTTTGACTTTAATTGTACATTTTTGCTTTGAATAGAACAATAAAATGCATCAGTCAGTTTGCAAGGTTTCTATGTGGAACTTTTTATTTTTGAGTCAAAAAAGCATTAAAAAAAAACCCACACTAAACAAAAAGTAGTTAAAACGTCAAATCTAACAGCAGAAACAAACATGTTTATATCTCAGTACAATACATGATTTGGGTCTCTATGGCTAATTTCAACATTCATGACAACTGAACAGGGGGTACATTTTATATTCTAAATGTAATAAGGATGTGGTAACCATGGTGTAACCCCAGATTGAGAGTGTGTAGATGTTGCAGAAGCTGTAACAGTATTTTCTCAGTCCATTAAAGTTAATTGTAACATTTTGGTTGCCTAAAAAAAAGTCTTGTTCAGCATTTGGTTGTACTAAAAGACACTCTAAGTACTTACGTGTTCAGTTTATCCAGTGAGTACATTTTGTTTTAATAATTTTACTTCTATTTTTCACTGTCGAAAATTAGCATTAGCATTATCATAGTTAATCATAGCTTTAAATGTGCCATGCTAACTAAGCCAGCAGCAAAATACCAAACTCCAGTCTTAAAGCTATAGTGCGTAACTTCTACAGGTCCGTAAATGTCCGTTTCACCCAAACCACTAGTAGAAGAGATGACATAATGCTGATTAAGCCGATCGGCTCCTCTAACATCTTGCGGTCTTTTTCAATATATATAATTTTTAGTTTGTGTGTTGACCGGCGACATTCCCACGCTGGCGCACAGGAAATGCTTCCTCACAGCAAGAAGGGAGGGGGAGGAAGAGTGGAGAGTGTCATAGCAAGAGGTAGAGCGCAGGTAGAAAGAGAGAGCAACATGGTGGCGAAGCGGCCGAGACACGGTTCAGAAGTGGATCCTACCACAAAGAAAAAGTCTGGATGTTCAGCTGAAGGTCTATTAGCAAAGAAGGAAAGTGACCGACAGAGAAGGCAAACAATGATTTGTATTGGCGTCGCGTTTCCTCGGTAGAGAGCCCTGAATGAAGAAGTTGGGCTGAGGGCAGTCACGGATGTTGCCTTGCTGCTGTTGGATAAGTAAGTGACTTGATTAATAATTATATTATGAGTAGTATGTGTTGCTGTTACATTTACTGGACCTAGTACTTTATTATTTTCTTGGAAATGGTGCTATGAACGTAATGTAATGTTAGCAGCCTGGAGTTCGCCACATTGTGTAGCATTGTGTACCCGGTGTGAAGCGAGTGTTACTCTGTGTACACGGTGTGTATCCGCTGGGAGGCGACAGAAGTTACGCACTGTAGCTTTAAAAAAGGGAGTCCACAAAACAATCCGTGACATGGTGGTTGTGTCCGTCATTTTATACAGTGTATGACTTAATTTCAGGGTATAAAAAGTGTAGCACTGTAAAAGCATTATTTGTCTATTCATATCTACTTACTTACTTTAAGTTGTGTCCTCTTATTTAGTGACTTTTGCTATATTTTAGCTAATGACTTGCAAGAATACTGGTGTCTGGAATTGATTCTTCCCATTGTTTTTCATGCCAGCAAAACCAAAATAGCTTGAAAAATGAGTGGTACTTAAAGAAAAAAGAAGTAAATAAATGGTTACAAAAGGCCATATGATTTATCAGAAGAAAAAAACAAATTCCAGAGGAAGTTTGGCAGGCTTAACAGGGAGCACGTTTCATTTTGCTTCCCCCCCCCCCCCCCCCCCCCCCCCCCCCTCCTTATCCTCCTTTTCCCTCTCACCTCGTCCACCCCTGAGGGGGAGCCCGCCATTTCCAGGCAACAAAAGAGGGACATGGCCAGCAGGCTTTGATGTTTATTTTAGCAGGCGGTCCCCCCTGCTGGTTAGCCGTCTTTTGTGTCCGTCCAGGTACAACAAGCTCTCCACCACAAACCCCCCCCCCCCTGCCAGAAAACAAGCCTCCTGGGGCGTCTTCTGCGCTTGACCCCAGGTCAGGGGATGTCCTGTACTTAAACCCTTAACCCGCCGACACCCCTTACTCCGCCTCCAGTCTTTCCTCTCTCATGAGCTGTATGCCTCTTTTTACTTGATCCTCTTCATCACACAGTCACCTATCCCCTTCCCATGGACTCCACAGTGACTTTCACCCTGTTTATACACAGATGATACTGTTACAATCCCACTGTTTTTGACTTTTTTTTCAGATTTGTGTCTGTGTGCATGTCTGTATTTATTTATTTTTCAGCTGGCAGTTGGACATTGATTCAAAATTTCCACTAAAGGCATCTATTGTGAAAATTGTGCTATACATCCTCGTTGTCATGTGTCTGTCTTTCAGTTTGTTTGTGCTATCACATGCATTTGCATAATCTCAGCAGCACTGTAGCAAGAGAGAGGGGGAGAGTCGGCGAGGAGGGAATGGGAGATTGGTGGAGGTGGTGGTTGTGGCGGAGGGGGTTACGTTTCCTTTCACTGGCTGCCAATCCATCAAGGCTCAGTCTACCGCTGTGCGGGCCGACAGGCAGCACAGAAAAGAACAAGGCCCGGCAACAGAGCCCCCTCTCCATGGCCATCACTCATCCCCGGCAGGCTCTGAACTCTGTGTGACCTTTCCAGAGCCTCCTCACCAACTTCCACTCCTTAGCACCTAGTTAGCCTTAAAGTCGCAGATACAAAACTGTCAGCGTCTGGCCACTGTCGCCATTTTTTTTTTCTGGTGTAAATTGTGTTAGACTGAAGACTTTGTTAGGTGAATAAAGCAGAAGAGGATGAGTTCAGTTGTATCACCAGTTCTTTGTTTATATATGTCTGGGTGGTGAGGGGGGGGGGGGTTACATCTCATCCCTACAGCAGTGCAGCCTCTCCCTGACAACCAGATTGTCAGACAGCAAAGAGGAAACACACAAAAAGCTGAAATCAACGAGCTACACACACACACATGCACACGTACCCTGCAGAGGGGCGGTGAGAACACTAGTTGACATCATTAGGCCGGACACATTTTTGTCACGCTTCCAGATTCGACGCGTCTGCATTTTGCTGAATGCCGACTCGGTCTCGCTGTTTCTCTTCCCTCCCACCCAGCCTCATTCCCTCTATCTCTTTGTCCTGCTTACATGTTTAATACCGGAGACGCCCCGGCTCATCAGAGCTGTCCAGACTGCACTTTGTACTGGTGTGGGAGGAAATACAGACCCAAACAAAAAAAAAAAAAAAGAAAGAAACAGAGAGAAGAGAGAAAGGATGTAAAAACAAAACAGTGCCCTTGAGATCCTGTCTGCCGTGTACATACTCCAAGGCTTGTATCGGAGCTAAACCTTTCAAGCCTCTCTGAATACAACAGAATTCAACAGCTCCCTTTTTCCTGGATTTATTTAACTCAGGTGTCCTCTCTTTCCACAACAGATCACTCCTTGTCTGTCCAGTCCAAGTGCATTAGCCCTGGCCTGGACACATCAGAGTAATTCATACTTACTGGGCAGTGTTGCACTTTTTTGCTCTGTCCCGTCAGCTCAATTGTTTTATCTTGTGTCTTCCGTGTTTCCTAAAAGGTTCAGCAGAAATACAGTGACATGATGAGTGTGTGCCCCACAGGAGAAATCTTGTTACTGTGATGAGGATCTGAGGGCTGTGTGTGTGTGTGTCTGTGTGTCTGTGTGTCTGTCTGTCTGTGTCTGTGTCTGTGTCTGTGTCTCTGTGTCTGTGTGACTCAATAATATCACAACTGAGGCTTGCACACCACAAAACAAGCAAAGCACTGATATTAAATGAATCTTGCAGGTGAATAATTACATTTAGAGCTTCCACCTGTATCAGTTCTATGTTACGTCTTGGGAAATTCCAGGCAATATCGACCATTGTGGATAGACCAATGAAGCAGTTTGCTGATTCGCAGCTTATCCCCAGCTTGGGCACAAACTTTGAATTTGACCTCCCTCGAAAGGGAAAAAATTACAGATACAATTTGTCTACTGAACTCAAGTGCTGTGTGGATGATGAGTCTTGTCTATCAAGAATTCGGTATTACTGTTATAAAATCTCTTACCAGGCATCCACCCCAAAAAGCTCTGTGTTCAAAAAATGCAAGGGGCTCTGGAAATTTACCTTTTGCCAAAAACAAATCCTTCAATGTACCCAGTAAACAATACAAATATGCTGTTTACATTACAAAGTAATCTACCAGGAATGCGTGCATGTATGTATTTGATTGGCCAGCACAGCGTCCTGCTGGATGACGTTACGCCGTGTTGTATTGCGTTATAACAGTTGAGCCAGGTTTAACCTATTTGCCAAGTGACCCTGCATTTTGTCCTCTGTGTTTGCACCCCAACTGTCTCACTGAAATGAAAAAAAGGCTGCACTTTGTCGGCTCACACTGTTGTCTGTCTGAAAAGGGCCTAAGTGGGTGTTGAGACTGAAAACGGCCCTGTGTTAAAAAAGACAGAAACTGCAAGACGCTGCAATGATGAGGGTGTGTTGTTTCAAGCACCTATGCTGGAGGAGCATTTTTCCCCATTCTCCCAAGTCTGATCCAACACTTTTATTAACTGTACTGTTAAGTATGCATAATTTACTGACACACTGAAGTAGTTGTAGTCTTTTGAATTTGAGTTTGAGTTTAAGAATTGTTGGGAGTATGGAAACACTCCAAATGTGGTTGTACAGTGGTGTTTCAGAGTTTTTTTTTACCCCATAAACAAACTTTAGTGGATTACAGACACCAGATTGTAGTGCCGGCTTAAAATAGGGAGTGCCAACTGGAAGTTTTGAACACTCCTGTTTGCTTACAACAAAGAGAAAGGGAATAATACGTTTATTAGCATCATATCTTACTGAATCTGCATGTTTTCCAACATGGGTGTCACAACAGTCAATTGCTGATGCGACCAAATCATTTTTCACATTCACAAAATGCTCCCAGTGTAGAGGCTGGTTGTCATTAAGGGGAAGGACGCTGCAACGTTTGCAGGCTGAAGAAGACAAAACATTGAAGACCTACATAATGAAATGAGCAGATTTTGATCTGCTTTTGTTTTGCCGACACCGATCTATTAAATTACACATCTCACAAATTAGCCATGGCAGTGCGATTTTGAAGGTCAAAGTTCAGTTTTGTATTTTCATTGAAGGAATAGCACACTAAAACAACAAAAGTGTAACAGCACAGCAGCACATGCATGCTGACATGTAGTTTAGAAAACACGTCTAACTTAAAACATCTTTATATGCGTATTTCAGCGTGAAGATGGATGCACCAGCCTCCGGAGTGATGGGAGAAATGAATAACTCACTAACATCTGGGCAAGCGACAGTAAAGAGGGATTTAGTGTTAGCCCCAGGAAGGCCGGGAGAAGCTGTGTGTCCATTAAACGCTTTATTACAGAGCCAGCAGCCTCATGCTAACTCACTTAGCCCAGTGTGCAGGAGGCTCTGCTCAGTGGCCTGACTGCCTGTCAGACTGCCTGCTACTCAACACACACCGTACTAGAGGCAGCAGCCCCCTTACGCACTCTGGCTAGCTTAGCCTGTCTGATAATTTATCAATTTGTCAATCAAAATACAGAGAGTGGTCTGCACCCAAATGTACGGCAAAAATAAATGGTAATGAAATAATTTTTACTCCATGTAGAATGATGTCCGTGATGCTTTTTTATTATTATTATCATTTTTTAAAATAAAGCTCTCAAACACACTGCTGTTCAACAGGTTACCCTTAAGTTCTGAATAAATAGACTTTCATACCAGCATATGAAAACAGTCATGCAAGGCAAGCTGTGTTCCTTTTTTCCCGCCTCTGAACACAATGAAAATAACTGAGGCTCACCAGCCAGATATGGACTTTGACATATTCAAGTCATGCCTACCTTCCTGCTTGTCGATTTTACTCACAGGCCATCAGAGGGTTGTTGTGTTTGTCAAATTCTTTATCTGTTTTTGGTGTTGGCAATGAATCAGGAATATTATTAAAAACTTAATAAAACTAAGAAAAAACATACTGGAGCACATACAAAGTGCCTGCATTGATTCAAAAACAGTCTTTCCTGCTTCCTCTATCTCTGTGTGAGTGTTTGTTAGGTTAGGTACAATGGTACAATCAAATAACAGTCAATGGGCATCTTCAATATGTCTGTTTTAACACTGCCGACCACATTTTAGTTGGGAGAGTTTTGAAAACTAGCAGACACCCTGATCGTCTTATCAGGACCAGTTGAGCCAAAATATTATAGTCATGTCTACATACCTTTTATAATTTCATCCTTGTGTGTATACTCCTTTCCCATCGCCATGGTGTCCAATGAATAATCCTCCAGGTACTGCTCCAATATGTTGCCATATTTGTTTCCTGCAGCCCTGACCGCCTCATATTCATGTTACTTTCTGTGCCGGTTTCACCGCATTGTCTGTGCCAGTATAGAAAACTCTGGTCTTATTTTCGCCAGCTCCGTAGTACTTTCTGTAACTGAACAACCAACTGCAGAATAGACAATCTTTATGTGAATGGTCATGTGATAAGCGTTTTCAGGCATGTTAGTATGGACAGGTATTATTTGTGAAACTGTGTTTAAACACTCGTGTATGGAGATTGTTTTCCCTCTAAAATGTTGTTTTAAAATGAAAACATGTTAGTGTGGTTGTAGCCTTAGTGATGTACAATTACGAAGTTAGTGGGTGGGCAGAATGAGTGTTAATTGGCCATTGCTGAACTTTATCATTCACTTGGCGCAATTTTCCTGTCAAATGGAAGTCCATAATTCACTTCTTAGCGCTCTCTTTTGGTCCCAGCAAACTTCTGGGGAAAAAAATAAATAAATAAAATACCTGTTGCATGCTGAGGCTGAAATTGAAGATGATGAGAGTGGTGAGACCAAACAAACTGAACTGCAGTTGCGGGCTGTAGAACCAAAACAATGAGCTGAAAGATGGTAAAATGCTCTGTAGAGCTGTGAGCAATTGCAGTCACCTGTCACAATCCTTTGTGGTCACACTCTTGCTCCTCAAATGATGTGAATTTCAATCTTTAAATTTACACACAAACGAAGGCTTTTAATAGGCTCTGTGTGGTTTGTCAGTCACGTTAAACCTTTATTCAGCTGAGAAGGCCATGTTTCAACTCGACTTCCTTTTTAGTAGACTGCATTTTGAGAAGTGACAGATCTATGTGCTAAGGGCCTGTTGGGGCCCTGATTCATATTACACTTGAAACGGGCCAGATAGGAGACTGGTAACAGATCGTCACACCGTGACACTATGTGACGGACTGTCTCATTATGTGTCCCCACACTCCATTTAAAACCACTAGCTTCCACTGTGTGTGTGTGTGTGTGTGTGTGTGTGTGTGTGTGTGTGCGTGTGTGTGTTGTTAGTGTATTTGCTTTTGCAAATTTGCATCTCGCATATATGTGTGCACATGTACAGCATGTTCTTGAATGAATCTGTACTCGCTTCTTTGTCTGTGTGTGTGTGTGTGTGTGTGTGTGTGTGTGTGTGTGTGTGTGTGTGTGTGTGTGTGTGTGTGTGTGTTTGAGGAGAGCTCCTGCAGCAGGAAGAATGAGTTGATGCCCTGTGTTTGGCTAATTAAGACAGCAGTCGACAGAGAGAGAGAGAGAGAGCGAGCGAGCTGAGAGATGGCAGAGAGGTGCTAATTCATAATTGACGTAATGGATGAAATCTGTCTCTGAGCTTTTTAAGACACACACAGACACACACTCATACAGACTTGGTGATTTGAGTCTGATTAGCTGGCGCGCACCTTTGTGTGAATGATGAAAATACACACCATTCAACAGAATCCTTAATGAATAGCAAATCTCTCACTCAGTTAACACACACATACGTGTATGCACGCACAACAAAAGCTTGAGTAGACATGTGCAGAACAAATACACACATACAGTGCGTCATATGCCTATTAGGCTGCTAAATCAGAGGAATAAAGTTGGCTTGACATTGAGACTTTATTCAGTAAAATTTGATCATATTGTATTAGTTGACTTTCAGAGTGTCCGGGTAAGAGGGGACATCACTCTTCATTTCCTCTGCAGCGTCCCCACTGGGAGTTCATTCCTCACAAGTGAGTCTTCTGGGGAAAAATAACACTTGCCACTTCTTTTTAAGAGTGAGTCATTACTGTTGTGCACTGAGCATGAACTTGTATTTTCCTAAGTTGTTCACCTTCCTCCCTCAGTGAAAACAAGCCTCATTGTTTTTGGTGAATGACCATTACACACATGACATCCACATCTATTTGAGCCTGTCCATTGAGCTGTCAGGGGGGAGGGGTCATTCTGTTCTTGAACAACACCTACATTTCCAGTAATGGCGCCATTGTGTGATTGCTCAACTCATACATCAAGACTCATTTAGTGACTATGATTACTGTTATTCTTTATTTTGTTGCATAATTTAGGCATTACACTGAATCACATAGGTTCATTTGTTTATAAGGCTGTAGGTGTAAATGCAAACCGAGGTGGACATAATGCAGTGGCAGAATTGTACAGCATGTGTGCAGTTATTGGTGTGTACCTACAGTCAGGACTGCAGTTACCACTGAGAACACCAGGGTCACCAATTTAGATTTGACTATTGTTCTAGACAAACACATGCATACACAATTAAACTAAATTATTACTAAATGAATGTATAAATGAAAATAATATAAACATAAAATATACATTTAACATGTCCTCAACCCATGTCGTTACATATTGTCGCTTTGTCAATGGACTTTTACATTTACAAATTACATGCTAAGTATCCTTCTGCATCTGCTGTTGACATTCCCGAACACTGCAACCAATACTGGGACGTAAACAAAAACACTTGGTTGGGTTTAGGCAACCAAAGCAGTTGTTGAGGTTTAGTTTAAGTATAGGTTAACATCATGGTTTGGCTCAAAGTTCGTAAGGCAAGCGAACACCAGGCTGCTGGGATTTGGTGAAAGTCTGGGATTTGTTTGGCCCATCCACCACCCTCCCACCCTCCCTATAGGGACTTTCCAGCTCCTTATATTACGTAGTCACAGGCAGCATTTCAGCCTGACCCCATCCAGCAGTATGTCATACTGCCACAACAGGTGCCGTTCAGCCACGTTATGAACTGATGCCGCCCAAATGCATATCATTCTGCTGGGACAGGTGCTTACTGGCGGACTGATGGTGTATCATTATGTCTGGCTGCGTCACAAACTGATGCCGCCCAACGGCGTATTATACCACTGCAAAAAGTAGCTTTTGGCATCAGGTGTCTGATGCCGAAACCACTGTCAAAGCAGCAGTATTTGATGACTTCCAAATGAGAATGGACAGATATATATAGCAGTGTGGAGAAGATGCATTAAGACAGTCCCGTGGAACAACAAATAATACAGCTGAAACATAAAATAGAAAGTATTATCTGAAAATAATTACAATTCTTCTTCACATGATGAAATCATATCACCATATATATATATATATATATATATATATATATATATATATGAATATTGAACTGAATAAAGTGGGAAAAAAACAAACAACATTTCCATTGTCACTGACTCTTGGTGGTAGTATATTTATTTACAATATTTTGGTCTACACAAACATCAGTTACTTCTACCCCTAATGACCATTTGTAAATCAGTTACTCATTGTGTTATTTTTGAGGAACACTTTTTTCTCGCATGCCTTCCATAAAGGGAGAATCTACAAACAGAGAAAATTCTTGATGAGCTCGTAGGTGTCAAGGTTTAACAACAGCAAAACTATAGTAAAACATCAACTGACAAACTCATGCTTGAGTGTTGCAGTTTGATCATACAACACAATGCCACAGATATTTTGAGGCAGCGTGCCATTAGCATGCTGACTGCAGGAAAAGTCCACCAGAGCTGTTGCCCTTGAACTGAATTGTCATTTACCCACCATAAGACATCTCCAGTGTCATTTTACTGCCACGAATTAGGCAGTACATCCAACCAGCCTCAAAACCCCACCAGATGGTTGCGATGATTAACTGCTGTTGGGTCAAGACCCCAGTGAAAAAGGTAAGCATGCAGATGAGCCTCACTGAGACGGTTTGTCGTCAGTTGAATCTGTGGATATTCTCAGTCATCCAGGTCATGGTTAATCTCAAACCAGCATAAAATATGGCAACTGGACTAACCTCGTGTGAGTAATAGACGTTTCGCCTCCCATTCAAGAAGCTTCTTCAGTTCTAAAAGTCGTCAGTTGTGCAAACCAATTGTTACATCAGCTGTCTCAGACCAGCCACCTGAACAGTAAAAACCAGGTAAACCACGTAAACTACTAGGAAGATGGCTTAAAAAAAAAAGTCCTGCAGTCAGCATGGCAATGGCAAGCTCTGTCAAAACTTGCGACAGCTGTGGCATTGTGTGATTCTGTTTCATCATCTTCTTTTTTTCAAATTTGTCAGAAAGATTGTCAGTTTTATATTAATACATCCATCCATTTTCAAAACACCGCTTGTCCTCTTGGGGGGGGGGGGGGGGTCACCAGACTATCACAGGGCTGACACATAGAGACAGACAACCATTCACTCTCACATTCACACCTACGGACAATTTAGAGACACCAATTAACCTAGTTCCCAACCTGCATGTTTTTGGACTGTGGGAGGAAGCCAGAGAACCCGGAGAAGACCCATGCTGACACGGGGAGAACATACACACTTCGCACAGAAGGGCTCCCACACCCGGGATTGAACTAGGAACCCTTTTGCTGTGAGGCGACAGTGTTACCCACCACATCACCGTGTCGCCTCTGTTATATTAATATATTAAAAATACAAATAACCCTCTCACCCCAACTTGGTGGGGGGTGGTGTGTGTCTTCATCAAGCTTGGGTTCTCTGCCAGAGGCCTGGGGGTTTGAAGGTTCTACACAGTCTCTTAGCTGTTCCTCAGACTGCACTCTTTTGGACAGAGACCTCAGATGATGTTGCACCTGGAAACTGCTGGAGTCACTCTCCCAGTTTGGGGATAACAGAGGAGATGTGTATATATATATATATATGTATATATATATATATATATATATATATATATATAAGCTTGTCTATCTACAAGACATACAGACAGCCAGGTTAGAGTAAAACTTCTTGTCAACTTTTATCTAGCAGCAAAACCAGGAAACCAATCAGTAAAGGCAAAGCGAGGAATGATCAAACAGAGAAACAGGCAGGTTCATGCAGGTAGAATAAATGATGCTGACAAACTAGGGCAGACTTGGCCGACACAATCTGGAGTAAACAAGTTGAAGTTAACCGGTGTAAGTACTGTATATACTACTGGGCTGATTAGGGAAAATTGAGAGCAGGTGAGTAGGAGGGTGGAGAAAGTCAGGTGGTGTAAATGCCAAGAGAGGGGTTGCTGCAGGACAGGAGGGAGTGGCTGGATATGAAATGACATGATAGTTACAGAGCATTATAACAGAAGGAACATCTGCGCTGGAGTTTTGATGGTCACAGTCGCATATTGTCATTTTTGATTGGTTGACAGCCTCAAGGGAGTGGGGTCTTACCTAATATGAGTAAAATATTGGCAATTTGTGGCCTTGCATACAGTAAACACAGGTATCAATATAAATACATGCATTTGATTTTTCTGCATTACTTTGAGATCTTCAAAACCAGATACAAAAGAGGTCAGGCTTGTTATTTTATTTGTATTCTGCAATCCAGATACATATTACTATGTGACCACATGGCAGACAGGGAGCAATGGAAAATAATGCAGACTCAGATTTCAATAAATTCAGCAACAGGAATCACATGACAGCCATTTCCAGGCCAAGTGTGTGTATGGAGCGATGCAATCTTACGAAATCCTATCTTTAACATCAGGTCTTAAAACTCAGTGTGAAATGACAAGTGTCACCACAGCCAATGGCTATTCCCCAATCTTTTTTTTTTCTGACATATGGATGGATCCTGTCTTTCAGAGCGTATTGTGTGATTGTAGGCTATCACATACTGTCAGTGCGGGCTGACGTGTTAGATACACTGAATACAGAATCGGCTTGTCTGCAGTGTGCTGAGGCTGTCTTTGACAGTGTAGCGCTGTCTGTGTCACACTCTAACAGACAGCCAAATAACCCCTTGGCAGTGTAAACAAAGAGAGATTACACCCTGGTGAGTGGAAGGAGTCTGCCTGTGTGCTCCCAGCATTGAGGGGAGAAACTGACGATGGGTGGTTGCAGCAGAAAAAAGAGACAGTGAGGAAGAGAAAGAGAGAGAGAGAGAGAGAGAGAGGGGGAAAGGGAGGGAGATAGCAGGAAGACAAACACTCACTGAGATGCCAAATATAGAGGATAATGGTTAAAAATACCCAAAATGCACACAAACCTCAACCTTTCCTGACTCCTTTTAGTGGATATAATTGGACTAGCACCTAATGGCTGCTAACATTTGGATCGTATTTGAAGTTGAATATGTATATTGTGTGTTATTTTGCACAATTTTAGTTTATGCTGCATTTAAACCTGCATATATAAGACAAACAGAAACCCTGTAATTGACAAAGCACCCACACCCCTAATTCATAGTCCCAAAAAAAGAACTACTTCAAGCCGATGTGGCTGATGTTCAGACTTGTTTATTGTCTATTGCAGTCTGTAATGATTTGTTCATAAAACTCCTGCAAATATTTATATGAACTGGCTTCAGCAGTGCTGGTAGCTGTGTTGTGCGAATTGACAGTTGCACTACCTATGCCAGTGTCATGTCAAAGTCTGTTTCCCCATTAACCACGCTAATGTTCGTTAGTTGTAAATGGGTATGATCAGTTCACCATTGACCAAAAATATAAACAGATTCAATACATATGCTCTTTTATTTGCATAAAACGGTGTAGTTGTGTCAGTTACGGTGAGAGAGAGATCACCTAAAGCTACATAAATAGTAGATTAAGGAATCTTCCGCCAAATAATCACAAACTAACGGAGCTTTCACGCTGCCACACGGTAACTCACCACCTCTAGTCATTTCGTTAGGGGACGGCAACACAGGGCAAGCACTTTAAACACAGCTACAAGGATATGAAGCAGATACCGCCCACATAAATGCAAACAGATTTTGCACTGTCGTGTAGAGTACAGTGCTGTCGGTGTCCACTTGGCTTTGACCAACCAAATGGTGGGCACTGCGGAAGTAGAAAGCTGAAAATAGCTGATGTTGTAGGTGTCTGAATACCCCAAAATGACAGCGCTAGCAACTAGAATTGAAACTGGGCCTGGGATAAAAAATTCACCAAACTTAAAATGACTATGATCTTTATTTCTGTTGTCTTGCTACAGTATGCAGCTACAAGCTAGCTTGCACTATTGCCAACGTTCACCGAAACACCTGCCTGTCATCCCAGCTGTGGACTGTGGTGGCAGCAGACACCTAAAAAATGCTTTGCTTTATGGGGAAAAGCTCCTGCAGGTTGACGGTCTTCAGGGATGTTACTGCATGGCAGTGTGAAAGCAGCTTAACTCATATATTCGGGTCTCTACAACTGAACTCCCACTCCTGTGGCAAGTGATGTCCTCCTGCCTGGAAGCCACACCTACTGACTGCCTGCATACAGCTTAAGAAGACAGGGACAAACATTGTGCTGTTGAGTGTATAATGCATAGATTTCTTGGTTTTGCCCTGATGATCTGATGTTATCTAATTAACGTTGTGTTTTCAGGCTGCTGAGAAAGAAAATATGTTATGTTTAAGTCTTTCATTGCTTCTTTATTTATTATATTACAAAATTCATCAGATATTTGCAAAAATGCTGGCGCAAGTACAGACCAAAATAATAGACACAACCACTGTTACGTCACTTCTTGATTTATGGACTCCCGTTTTGAAGCATTGAATTTGGCATGTTGGCCGTCGCCACCTTCACCATCACCCCCGTTTTTGGAGCCATTAGTGAGCATAATTGGGCGAGAGGAAGCAGCTGTGGAGGAGTGAGGGAAGGATCTGATCTAGACTGTGGTCATGCCTCGCACACAGCCTGTCAATCAAAGACGGAATGCCTGTAACTATGTATAGCTTTAAGCACCAGTGTTACCTATTAGGTTACTTACAGGTGTCATGAACAGGGAATTTTTTTTTTTTGTACCAGGCTGTAAACATGTTTATTTATACTGTAAAGTTAAACATTTTAACATGGGGTCTTTGAGGATTGACCTGCTTTTGGAGCCGGCCTCAACAGGCCATTAGAGGAACTACAGTTTTTGTCACTTCTGTGTTGGCTTCATTTATCAGCCCCGGAGGTTGACACTTGACGTGTGGTGATCAAATGCAGTAGAATCTATGCTGTTTCCAGTATAGCATGAATTAAAAATCAAAATAATGGAGTCTGAACACGTCTTTGTTGAAATGTATGAGGTCAGATCACGAGCTTGAAACATTAAAAAGGCTGAGAAATAGTGTTTTCAACTAACTGAGCTTACATCAGCCTTATTAGCTAACTAGCTAAAGCTAATAAAATCTGCCTGTGACAGCTATCATTTTAGTTGTCAAATTCAGTGGTTGCTAGCTTGTCAGATGCCTGCTTTTGTCCATCTGTGTCTAAAATCAAGGACCCAAAAATGACTAAAGAGTTTGAGTACTAGATCTGTCATCATTGCTGATGTATACTGCTGGAGTGCTTAGCAAACACTTAGTTGGCTTTTGATGCATTTACCATCCACTCTGCCTGCTTGCAAAAATGCCTCAAACAGAGATACTGACAAATAAGCCTCCAAAGACATACGAAATAAACCACTTTCTGAGAACTATCCAACATACAAAGCCCAGTGCTCAGACAACATTGCAATAGAACTGCTCCACATAGCAATGTTGTGATGAGCAGCAGAGATGAAGTGTGTCATTTAGCTGCTGCTCTTATTAGGTCCTGGTCGTTTTCGATCATCACCATTACCTGCAGTGCAACGTATCCCAATGAATGAGAAGAGGAGGGGACAGAGTGTGTGCTATAACCATCAACTCTGTGCTTGTGTGTGGATATGTGTGTGTATGTGTATACTCTAACCTTGCTGTCTTCCTGGGCCAGCTGGGGAACATCAGAGTGTTTGTGTCGGTGGAGCATGATTGAGATAGTGTCATCCCGCCTAGCCTGGAGCCCAAAGTGCATTATGTGTATGTCACACCATTATCCTAGACATTTGGCATATCTGAAAAGGAACACTGCCTTCTTTCCATTTCTCTCTCCCTCCCACTCCTAGACTGAATAGTTCATATGTTATCGCTTGAGAGCTCTCTGTTTCAACATACTCCTCTCTTCCTTAAATCACCAGTCTCTAGGTTATGGCTGCAGTTCTGATCCCTTAGATCCTCTAGCCCCTATAGTCAGTGTATACAACACTACATCGTATAGATTACTCATCTGTCGTCACTGCTGATAGGTAACATGTTTGTCACAGTGCAGTATTTATTATGCTGGTAATGGGTAACAACAGACATAAGATAATATTTCTGTATATTCTGTATCTGTATTACTTTGACTTTTTCACATTAACCTTTCAAAATATCCGCCTTTAGTTAACGTCCAGGTTAAAGTCCAGGCCCACAATAAATTGGTCTGGGAAATGTATTTTCTTTCTGGTGAATGCATTTTGACTGATCCTGATCACTCACAGGTCGGGTGGTATCAGATATCCCTTTTTTTTTCCTGGAAACTGATCCTAGATTAGGTGCTTAGGCCCCAGTTGGCACTGTTCCATAGCTGCCCTTTTCTGTTACCAGAGAAGGTCTGGTGATAATTTCCATCTAACAAAGTCCATGTCATGACATGATTCATTGTGAACAGTAGTCATATAAGGACCAATGTGCAGATAGAGGCAGGGAGTTTTGTTGACTTAGCAAACAACAATCACAACAGCAAACTAACCTAACAAAACTAGACTTGAACTTTCAAAAGGTATGTTTCCATCCAACTCTTTTTAAGCGCATTTTTAATTTGTGCATAAAAACGTCGGTGTGTCAATGCAAGGTAAATAAGGCTAGGTGCAATGGAAATGGAAACAGATGATGATGATGATGATGATGTAACATGATTGTCATTGCATGGGCACAGTGTATCCTCATATAACAGTATGTATGATATCTAATTAATTTGTGTCTCACAAAAGTAATATTATCTAGGCTACTTGATGCAAAGTTACATAAGTTAGGTTAAGGCAAGTAAAGGTACATTAGGATAGAACCATGCTGACAACACACCTTAAAACAACTGAAAGTTCACTTGGTTTCACACAGGACATGATCAGCAGTCACCTGGGGGAAATTTTTTGTGTAATCCATCCACCATCCAAACCTGTCTCCATACGTAGAGTTTTGCTTTTTATACTACTTCCTTCTTCACTCCCATCATCCATCCCATCATGGTCAAGTGATCGCAGCCTTCCTGATTATGTGGGTTATATACGAATCAGTGGCTCACGATAACATGGATTTTATACAAATGGACTTAGCTACCATGACATTACCCATTGGTTTGTGGACTCCCGTTGTGAAGCTTCAAGTTTTGCATTACACACAGCCATCGTTATCTTCACTTTTTGGTGACAGAAGTGACAATATTTGGACAAGAGTCTGGTGCTGTGGAGGAGTGAGGGGTGGATCTGACTGAGAAGCCGAGGACACTATCAGCAGACAGCCTGTCACTCAAAGCGGCCCGGCCTTAATTATGTGTAACTTTAAGCCTTAACAAAATGGAAATGGATGAGTTCTATGAAAATTCACCAACCGTGCGTTGGCATGAAGAGTCAAATTAACTATGGAGACCAAAACCATTTTTTTGTACCAGGCTGTAAAAATATTTATTTATGCTGTAAAGTTGGGCATGGTACATCCATTATTTATTATATTATATTTGTCTGAAGTTTGACTGGTGCTCTTTTAATTTAATTACGCCATTTCATTGTGTCCTCTTCTGCAATGACACCTGTCTGAAGAATCGGCGCCATCCACTACATTTCTTGATGAACAAACTACCATTATTGCACAACAGTGGTGGATGGAAAAGCACATAAATCTCTGTTTTCTAAGACTAATAAGACAAAAAATCTATAGGTCACTTGCTGAAACTTCCCAATGGAGGCACATACAATTCCAGTCGCCTCTCTTTCAGCTCTGCTAAATTTTGGCTAATTTAGCTAAGTTTTACTGGTGCTTTTGGACCATGGTGCCGTGTGGCTGCCAGTTACTCATCAAGATGAGAAAATCAACCCACCAGTCTATAAACTTTCCTCCTGCCAACTTCTGCTAGCTAGCCAGGTCAATAGTTACAAATGTAAAAATCAGTAAACATTGAGGGAAATATGGAGAAGATGGGGCACCAGCTAAACCGGTGTCCTGCCAGCCATTGTACATGGCCATTGAACGTTGGAAATAAACTGGGTATAAATAAACTGACCCCCGAGCTGCATCAGTTATCAGTGGGATATCAGGAACTGTAATGTACTTTGATTCACTGAAACTTGGCAAAATCCTGGGTCATGCCTGTCAACCAGGTGACTCTTTTTCTATGTGTCGAGCTGACAGAGCAGAGGACTCTGGTTAGAAAAGGAGAGGAGCCGAGTACTTTACGGTGAATAAGGGTTGGTGTGATGGTGGAAATGAGAGGTGTTGTCCCAGTCCTGCTGTGAATTACTGAATCTGTTCAGAGGCGGCTGCAGTGTGCTGCTGCCAGTGTTCGGGAGGAGCAACCATGCGGCTGTCTTGTTGAGGTCGGGATGTGTGAACAGATAAATCATTCAATTATACAGCAGCAACCAACAATGTAAGAGGAGGAGTTAATGAACAACATAAATGTGTAAGTATTATTCCTCCAGAATAAAAGGCCATATCAAGTATTTGCTGTTTAAGAATCATATTCTATGATTTGTGTGTGTGTGTGTATTTGTATTTGCCTGAGGTGTGTTTCTTTGTTGTTGTTCTTGTTGTTGTTGGTTGTGTTTGTCTTGTTTATGAAAAAAGGAGCATTACTAACTAATTTATGTTTTGTCGAAGAATTTACCTGTATGTACTCAAGTAATGTTCCTGAATATATATATATATATATATATATGTATATGTGTATATATATATATATATGTATGTGTGTGTGTGTGTGTGTGTGTGTGTGTGTATAAAGAATCATATTCTAGATAGAAATACATGACAGAGGATGAAAACTTTTGCTAGAATCCAAAACCAAAAAACATGCAGATAAACCAATACATAAAGCTACACAAACTCTGAACTGTCTTTTTCTCCAGAAATCTTTCCTAACAGAATATTATTTTTTGTTCTATCATCCTAAACCCACCCCTTTAACACTAAACATAGCCATATTTACTTACAGAAGAGTACTGATGCTTAGGTTTTAATTTTTCCTCTCAGTGGTACTCTGTTACGGCTAATATATAAAGTTGCTGTTGGTCTCCGCAGCACTGATTTCATGCCTGGCCATGCTCACTTAAAAGGAACCACTCAGCAGTTTAGAAACCAACATGTTCAGCAAACACTAAGTTCTTTTATGTAAGACAATAATGCAAATGCTTGAAAAAAGTTTTATGAATCCATTTATGTTAACATAGCGGTGCTATTAATATAACAGTCACACTGCAAACTCCCTAACTGTTGTCATAAATAAGGTTTCCATTTTTGGATCCTAACTGGGATTCATTGTGCTTGACCACGACAGGTTCAGAATTAAGATTTTGCTACCAAGGCAGCTTTGTAACCATTCCATATTAGATCAGCATTAGTATTTTGTGAGTCCACCGGAGGGGGGCGGGTGTCTCTGCCAGTTGACTTACAGTCAACTATCTGTTGATTTCAAAACAGGCCTACAATATGTGGCTTCTCCTACATAGATTTCCCCCTACCATTCTGTTCCTATCAGGGGCTATCTGTGTCAACAGACCCTACTCTCTCCTACATCTCCCTCTGTCAGGGGCTATCTGTGTCAACCCCCCATCCCCCCACCCCAACTGCTAATAGGCCTGTCAGCGTTGGTCCATGGCAGGGTCGAACCACGTGACAGCACTGGACGTCAGAGCCGTTGCCCATTAGCGAGCATGACTTGCCTGTAATGTCAGCACCATGACACGCCTGATTCACTCGCTTACACACTGACCATGATATCATATTAGCCGAGAGGTCAAGGAGGAGTGACCCTAATGAATACCAATAGGATATGAGACGTTGAGTGGCACATGGTTTGGTGTCAATTGCCTGGTTTTTGAAATTGCTGGTGAAAATTTTACCACCTCTGCAGAAACCAGAGATACAGAGAGGTCACGGTAAGCTTTAACAAACGGGGAAAGAGTCAGCAACAAGATGATTAATTAGTTAACAATTTATATTAATGTTCATTGAAAGACCTCCACTTAGAGCGCAATTAATTCTAATTAAAAGAGCGGCTACGGTTATGTCGGCAAGTAAAAAAACCTTACAATATAATCAAGCTAATTAAATGGGGGTGGTCTGAAACCCTGCAGTTATCAAGAACCGATGATGCCTGAAAATCAAGTGAAGTTGATCCATGTGTTTATGCACGAACACATAAAACAGCTAGTTTTACAAACAAGTCACAGCAGTATCTCAATTCATTACAAGTGCAGGAGATTATACAATGAAAAACAACAAATGAGGATCATGGAGCAAACCTAAATCATGCGTTCCTAGGTTGGAGAGTACTGTGCGTGCATATCAATCCCAGACATTTTTCCATCTTCCTTTATTTCTCTGCCCTCCCTGTTTTGTTCAAGTTTGAAAATCCCCATAAGACAGCGGGAGATTGACGTTTGTTCAGCAGAGTTCACAGTGGAGGAGCTGGTGTGATGCACTGAGCCCACCCAAAACTGTCAAGGCCGACAAACAGCTCGTCTCCTCGCTGACGCCAGCTGAGATATCACTACACGTGTCACTGCAAATGGACCACATCCTCTGTGTGTGTGTGTGATAAGGCCACTCACCTCCATATGACCTGATCTCTCTTTCCCCCTCATCCTACATCCCCACTTTTTGTCACTTTAATCCAATATGCCCTCCTTCCTCCCCACTCTACACCGCCACTCCTGTGGCACACACATGCATGCAAATGTTAAAAACTCTTAGATAAGACTCCCTGCGCCAATCGCCCTTCGCTACTTTTACTCGCTGTGACAACCCTCTGTCCGTCAAACGCCACAATTGTCGTGTTGCCGTCGCCTTATGTCTGATGGTGTTCGGTGTCACACACCAGCTTTAGCTTGTCACACTCCATCTGTCTGTTAGCCTGTCACTACGCTGCGGCCCCGCTTTCAATCAAGCCTGTCAGTCAGCTTGTCCCCGAGCCGTCTTTTGGTCTCCCCGTCCGTCAAACGCCAATTTAATTTGTTCATCAGTTCGTGAGTCCTTTCGCTGGTTTCCTCTCAGTATCATGGGACCCACTTGAAAACAACCATACGCTAACACTTACATAACTGACTGACATCCCCTGATTGAACCTGTTCAGCGGTGACATGTCCCAGGCTACCTTGATCTCATGGCTGGTTTGGGGAATGATGGAAGTGGGTGGGAGGAAAACTCAACTTCATTCCCTTTCTCTCTCTCTTATTCTCTCTCTCTCACTCTCTCTCTCTGTCTCTTTTTTAATCTAACTTTGCGTGTCAAAACGTCAATTCCACACCGAGGGGATGTGACAAGCTCCAGGGCCCGGGGGGGACGGCTCCAAATAGAGGGCCCTGGTACAAATTGATTTTGATTTTCCTCCAAATCAGTCAAAGTGTTTAGCTTTAATGCGAGCTGATCAGAGAGCCACTTGGAGCACGACAGGACGAGGAGAGCGGGACAGTAACTGGGGAGATTAGCCCTGTCACTCCAGAGATCAGTGCCCATCACTGTTGCTCACACACACAGGGACACACACACACTTAACATTCTTGATTTCTCTCAACACACGCACACACACACACACACACACACACACACACACACACACACACACACACACACACACACACTTAACATTCTTGATTTCTCTCAACACACACACACACACACAAACATACAGTGGCACACATGAAATTGTCAGTAGTCGCACTTATGGTTTTTACTCTCGTGTACATGCTTGTAAAAACCACACGAATATAATGATTTGAAGTCCGTACAACCACACTTTCACTCTCTCCACACACTTGCACAAACACACACCTTCTCTTCTTATCACTGTATCTGTCAGCTGTGTAGTGCAGACAACAAGGTAGAGCACAGTGGATCTTTTACATAACACCACTGCAAACTGCAGAAGAGTCACGCACACAAAAACACACTCTCAAACACACACCACTGTCTTTTCCTGTGGCCTATGTAGATGATACTGGGTAAGTGAGTGGAGTGTAGCTCTGCTGACATTGTCATACATATTCAGGGAATGCTTATCTTTTAACAGTAGTTTGTTTATAGCAAGAGTCCACATGGACACATTTTAATGCTTTCTTTAACCCTGCAGGTGTACTTATAGTGCATTCTCATAACACTGCTCTGCTAAAGGGCATTTTGATGGAAGCTGCTGTTTACAAAGTGGTCGGGCTGGGAAAGTGATGCTCACTCTCTCACTCTTCTGATAAAACTTGGCCAGAAATGGAACCCAAAAACTGTTAGCGGCAGGGGTTGTTTAAAGTTTTTATGTTGCATTGAGAAAAAAAGTGTTGGTCCTTGGCTGTGAGAATTTTATTTTACTGTAAAGCCCCTTTTCCACTGGACAAAACCCCCACAAACAACCACTACCATCTGGCTCTTGAATGTGATAGTAAAAGGACACAATTGGCATTGACTCTTGCGCATCTGCAGCAGTCACAGGTATTTATCGGCCCCAGCTCCTATTGATTTCAAATGGCAGTGGTGTAAATATGACACCTTGATGGTCACACAAATTTTAGCCCCAGTGCCAGTGCGATGCGATGACAGGCCACCACTACATACCATCCATCTACATCCAAGCAGAACTTGAACATTGTTCCAAGTTTGAGAGAGAGAGACCGAAAAAGTTACATTTACAGAAAAGACGTAACCACCCTAACATTTCCAGTGACCTCTATGCTGCTTTGTACTGTTTACTAACCTGTCAGTGACATCAAATGTGACACACCAGAAAACAAACAAACAAACAAAACAGAAAGGCATCCTCGTCTTGGTTAACTGGCGATGGGAGAGCAGTCTTTTATATATTTTGACAGGTTTTGTCCCTTTAAAAAAAATGCATACATGTGCTAATGTTGGTGGAAAAAGGATGTAAGAAGTCTTAACTTGTGTGGTGTTTGCGTTTTTGTAACTCAGCCAATGTTTTTCATGGATCCCCAACATTATTGTGACACAACAGTCATAACAGTTTATATAAAAATACTTAGAGGTGCCATATGTTATTCTGGAGAAAGAGTTGATTGTTGAATCTCATTCCCAGGTCATCAAATACCAATGCTTTGGGTTGGCAGAACCACCAAGCCAGAGCATCGGTATCTAACAACCCTGAAATGAAACTCATCAGTCAACTATCTTTCTTCAGAGCACTTTTAACAGATACCGACTTAATCTCAATAAAGGAAAATAGACAGCATATATTGTTAATATTTGCCATTTACCATTGCTCGATCAGACTGAGCAATAAAAATGCTCTGCTTTTGTGATACAATGTCATTTTGGTAAAACAAAGTTCAATTATAATCAAGATATGGTGGAATAAATCATGTTTATCTTGAGCAAACAAATAAAACAAAGTTTCCATCAATAATAAAGTTTTTTTGCTTCAAACTGAAAGAATAAACAGAAAGCATGCATGCAAATTATTGACAACAAACTCATGTTGGTCTACAACCAACATCAAGGACAAAGTTTTAGACATTTTTGGGACATTAGGGGTGTATCATCAATATTACAAATTGAATATTCGGAATTGATGGGCCTGTTCCCTGTACTTAACAGCTGAGCTTGAAGCTTTGGCTTGTATTTCAAAGAGTTTCTAGCAGCATCTAGCAGCATTTAGCAGCTTCTGCTTCAAGAGCTTCTCTACCAGCTTATGAGAAGTAAGTTGTTGTGACCATGGAGTCCCTACATAATGTCCAACACAACCCACATCCCGTAATTCTTCTCCTGGGTGACTTGCAAGTTCCATGCATTTGATGAAGCAACATCACAGGCATCTCAGGTCTTAATTCCATATTTGCAGTTTGGGATGGCAACTGAAAGGACAGTGGTCCCTGAATGGCATAAGCTGCTCATCAACAGTCACATTGGGCCCAGGGGTGTAAAACAGGGTTAGACATTCCACCCTCTTTTACCACACTGACCTGATTGAAGCTAACTTAAAGTTCTCCAGAGACACTGTTGCCCGAAAAAATTATCTTCCATTTTTTTCCATCCCTTTAGGAATTCTGTAGATTCACCATTTGATCTCCTTCAACTTTTCTCCAAAAACACGCCTTCCCTTCATATTAGTGCAGCCCACCCCAAGTTTACAAGCTTGCTTCCTGTCTTTTACAACCACAGCAGAACCAAGTACAACTGCAAAGTTAGGATGTGACAAACACAGTCAGCAAGGTCTTTCTTGTTGAGATTAAGTTGAAATCAAGTTTACATTGAAGCAACATACACATACCTATTATTTAGCAAGACATTGCCTTTTAACAGCCTACACGTCAAGTCCCATGTGTGCTTTGTTCATCATCTGAGAACATGAGGTTTCCACTCAGTCAGAGTAAGAACGCACGTCCTGGTCATAGTTCAATTATAAAATCCAAGCGCACCACGGAGCATCTTTCCCGCCTGGCTGCTGACAGTGCTGTCAGCTGAAGAGCCAATCATACCGAACAGTACTAACATTAAGCACTGGACCAGAGACTGATGGAGCAGCAAACAGAAACAAGTCACGCTGCTCTGCGTCACCCTGCCCTCCATCACGCTTCCCTCTGTTTCCATCACAGTTAGTTTTTGTAGTTCGATAATTTTGAGACAAGCATTAGTTTGTAAAAGTTTACAGCCTTAGTTGTACTATGTACTATGATCACAGTATTCCTATTCATTATTCAACTAGCTCAGGTGATTGGCTGACACTTGAAGCCCCCCGTGCAAATACTGAGTCAGTCGTCTTGTTCAGCGACAGGACTGCATTTGAATCATTTAGAAATTCACTCTAAAATATTTGAAGGTGTGTTCAGATGAAACAGTGTGGCTCACTTAATTTGTGCCACCGCTGACGTGATTTTGCACTCTGAGTTTTCACCAAAAATAGCCTATGTTACAACTGTGCCACTGCTACTTGTAGCTAGCTTGCAACATACAGAACAGATTTTAGAACTTGCAAAAAAGTTAAATAACTTTTTGCTCAGTGCTACAACTTCATTGTTTTCACTTCTGAAAAGTCAACATAAGTCAATAGATGACTTGAATCTCTCTGACATGTTTTCTCTGACATGTTATCTTTTGTTGTTGAAGACAACATGAGGATCCAGTTTTGAGCATGCTTTCATTTCATTTTGATTCATACTTTTCTAGAAGGCACATGACTGGTCGCACACCATCACCCTGCAGCTGAGAAAGTGTAACATTGTGCATGGGGACGGACAAGATGCCCCTAGCCTCACCACTCAGTACATCTCCTTGCGCCAGTGTCTGCTCATTTGCAAGAGCTTGATGGCCTTGAACTCTCTGAATGGATGGGAAGTGACAGCATCAAAGCCTGAGCTGAGCCAGTCAAACTTCACAGCCCCTCCTGTCAGCAAGAAAATCCCACGAGGAGGGAGGGAGGCAAGGAGAGAGAGAGAGGGAAGGAGAGAGATAGAGACAAAGGAGAAGTTTTCACAGCTCAGCCCATCATTGCAATGCACCAGCCAAGCGCTTCCCATTACCACGGACCATGCCAACTTAGTGGTCTTCAAACACTAAGAGGTAAAAAGCCTCTTGCGTGACAGCAACATTGCTCTTTGAATATATGCATACATATCCATACAGCCATATATTTCTTACTCCTACCCCTGATCTCACTTTCATGCCAGTTTAAGTCGTGTTATGTTTTTTATAGACTTTAAAAGGCCGGAGAGAGGATCAGAGGGCTGTTTCCCATGAGGTCAGCACTTTCCTCCAGCGCCAGGGATGAGCTTTAAGGTGCCTTGTAATGTGCAAGGAGACGGGATCTAATAGATTGATACACAGGTTTTGACATGCTATTTGAGCGTGCAGGCCCGCTGTAATTGGCCACGTCATCATGCATTAAATTAACGATATATAGAGGAGTGCCCTGAGACGAGTGTCTTGGCCCGATCCGTCAGCCATCAGAGCAAAGTGCATGTGACAGGCCTCTCCAAGAGGAGGAAGAGGAGAGAGGGGGAGAAGAGGAGGGAGGTGCTTTTTTAAAGTATTACTCTGATTGACATCTGAGCTCAAACTCTTTGTCTCTTGCTCTACTCGCTGTCTTTCTTTCCAGTCATCTAGAAGCCATCCAGCCATCAGGGAGTCATTCACACCTGGTATGCCAGAATAATGTACTTAACTAGTTTACAAGATAGAAAACCACAAGTACTCTCAATATTGAGGAACTACCGAAATAACTGTTCGAAACCAAAAGTCAACTTTCAGTACTTTTAAGTTAAGTTCACTCAACTCTATTACATAGTTAACCAATTGACAGCCTAAAGATGTGTCAAAGTATGGTCTTGACTATCTTTCTTTATTGGTTTTTAAGGAGGGTGTTGTAATGTTACTGAAAGAACAGTAACATTACAACACACAATGTCCATTGTAAACGTCCCACATAACATATAGCCAGACTTCGTGGTTCAACTTTGACCTATCACATATGCCATAGTGGTGCGAACTCATGGTTATCCTGTGCAATAACAAAAATTTGTTTGTTATTGCACAGACTTTATGATCATTACATAATACAAGTTCCCTATTCATTTAATTCTTTCTTTTTACATTCACTCAAACATTACCCAGTGTACCCAAATCTGTCATCAGGAAAGGGCTAGCACCCTCATGCTTTTAAGATTAGATTACATTCAACTTTACTGTTATTGCACACAGTAAGTATAACTACAAAAAAAAAAATGTTGAGCATCTAAGCACACTGTAAACCCCAATTCATCCATGACATAAAATTTTGATGTAAAGTCTATACAAATGCCCCAGATTGTCAAAATGACATACAAACTTTATGTCCACTTGACACAAAAACTCGTCCTTTGTGAGTGTAACATAATGTTTGTGTCAACAATTTTTCAGTTTTGAGTTAATTTGACTAAAATCTATAAAGCCAGTTTTGCCCAATTAGTTTAAGGCCAACAAACACCACCATCATTGTGCACTTAACATATTGTGGCGTGCTGGGGCTAAATGGGTGGAATTTCCCAGCATGCCGCGAGACAATGTGTTTCAACCAAAGAAAACTGTCTTTAAATGTGTTCTAAATTACTCACGTTACCCATTACACAGGGATTTGTGTTTATGTATTTCTTAATGGTTCTATTGGGTTACAGTCAGTGTGGTGATAAAAGACATTTTGAACAATGAGTTAAGTCGAATACAACAGTGACCTGCTGCCTGTGTGAATAGCAGAGTGTCTAACAAAAAGTTGTGCTCAGGTGAAATAAAGAGCACCTCCTGTTCAGTATTCCTCTCTTTGCCTTATTCTAGCAATCAAGCAACCTAAGGTTGCGACAATTAACTTTTATAGTTCAATGACATTTAAAAAAAATTGTTGTAAAATGTGTACACAATGTTTTTATGTTTATATGACATAGAATTAAAAGCTCCAACGATAACAACAACAAAAAAGTTGTTAAACTGAAAACAGAACAGAAAACACGTGGTGTTTATTTTGTGTCTGGTGTACTCAAAACTTTTATGTTACTGTATTAAACTAAAAGTTTTAAATACAAGCTGTTTCTAAAAAGAATAAATTAATGAGCGAATATGGGGTTTACAGTGCAGTGCAAAGTCTAGCACTGGTTAGGTGCTAACCACTATAGCGATATATAGATTAGCACAGTGGTGTAGTCTACGTGATACGCAGGTATACGCCATATACCCACTAAGAAAGCTCCAGGATTTCTGTATACCCACTTAAAAATGTGCAACGATCTGTAACAGTTTTGTGACAGAACTTTAACTTCAGTGATTTTGTTTCGCAAATACCAGGTAAATAACTGCAATAAAATACATTTTGCAGGGGAATGCATCTCCTCCTTTGCCCTCCATTCATAAAATTCACCCTGTGCACTCTACCGCTAATCAATTATGTGTGGATGCACGTAGCCTACTGTATGCGTTAGTGAGTGTGGTGGTGCTTATGGGGTGTCGGTCTGGGACGTGTGTGTACGAGGCTGGGAGGGAATCATCACAGTATACCCACTACAATAAACTAGACTACACCACTGGATTAGCAGTGTCCCCAACTAAGAATTTACATAGTGGAATCTCATTGGTCAAGCTTCGCATATTGTTGACTGACTGACATGCAATTTATGGTTCTGTGTTGAATGAACGCGTAGGTTATGGCGTAGGCTCCAAATCAAAGTGGAGCCTACGCCGGAGCTTGTAGGCTATATGTGAAATGGAGCTTGTAGGCTATTTACTTTAAGTTCACAGATAAGAAACTGTGAAATTGTGACGACAGTAAAACATTTTAAGTCTTGTGCATGATTTATCCTTCAGGGATTTATACTTCAGGATTCATCCAGGTTTCATATGAGAAGAGTAGTAAAAGAGTAGTAAAAATAGTAGTAAAAGTATCATGCAGACAGAGGTCACTGTATCTGTAAATGGCTAAATTGCCAAAAAAAAAAAAAAAATACTATGAAGTTTGTTGTGAACAACAGCAACATGTATATACATTTATTCAATACACAGGATAAAAATAATACCAATCTTCTGAAGTTCTTCTAGAGCTGGAGGCAAAACCCTGTAAATAAAAACTTCTGTATCAAGCAAACAAGTAATGTCATTTCCTCTGGATAATCCACAGCAACAGAATGGGGGAAATAAGCTGGTGATTCATTTGAACTAAACTAGAACAAAAAAGTTAGTATACTTTATTTTTTCAATTAATATTCACTTCCATTTTCTTTAAAATCAATTTAAAACTAAGCTTGAGTTTCAAGAACCAAAAGTAACCCATATGACCATGTCCTAGACCCTAGGTCCATTTAGTGTTTCCACCACAGGCAGTACTCTTAAATGTGGGTGGGGTTGTTTTCACTCACTGCTCCGTCCGGCTGTATTTCTTCTTCACCACTAATGCAGAGGGAAGTCTGCACCTCATTTATCGTCCACAGAATAGGGTCGCACACATTTTCAGAACAAAATAGAATAGGCTCGAGTGAGAGTCTCTCATGGGATATTAAAAAATAGTGGGTGTGTGCATTGAGTCCTTGTTAGGCAACAGCAGGGGTTTAGTGTGGCCTGAGCGCTGCGGAACAACGCTCCTCCGTGTTTTGAGGATTAGAATATATGCAGTTCTCAAAATCCAGTCGGAATTTATATATGTATTTTAAATGCTTGAAGATCCACTCATTACTAAAAGTCTATGCCATCCAAGGGAAACAATACCAACAAATGGAATGGTAAAAGTTGTCATATTGAAATGTAATAAGTGTTAATGGATTTACGTTGCCAACTCATGTATTGAGCAGCATGCAAGATGACATTCCACCATACTAGCTGCTGCTAGAGGCAGTAAACATTCTTTCATTTTATAGTTATACTTTAGTAATGTATGTAAAACTTCCTACAGTATGAACTGTGGTCACATAAGCCTCAAAACCAGCCACAACTCAGCTCTGAGCAAGAGTGACTGTTGTCTATTGACAAATTAAAGGACTACAGTGTTCCTAGCTCCACCTTGCACCTAGTTATCGATCAGTGTACTAGGTACCCCAACAGAGAGGTGATAAAAAATGGGCACAACACAATGGAAACAGAAAAAATTACCATTCTAATGTGTACTGAACTGAACCGGACTGCGCGGTGGAAATGAGGTCCCATTTATACGACAACAATTTCAACCAAAAACGGTAAACTTTAGTCGAGTTTTGGCCGACCATTTACACGACAGCGGCGTTTTGAGTGCCTGGAAATGCAACGTTTTGAAAACGGGTTCCAGAGTGCAATTTTTTGGAAACGATACCATCTCCGTTGTCATTTAAACTTGCAATATGCAGTTCCTCTGAAAACGGAGACTTTTTGCACATGCGCATCACGGTTCTAGTCACTCAGCATGCGCGAGAAAGTCGACCATCACAACACCAATGGCGGACTCCTGAGCTCTGTTTGTGCTGCTCACCTTGTTGAATTTATCAACGCTTCTCCAGTAAAGTGTAGATTTACTGTAGCAACTCCACCTCATCATCCATCCAGACCAACGTTTGTGTGGTGCCATTTTGTTTGTTTATACATCACCGCTCTGTCGAAGGAAACGCATGTGTGCAGGCATGTGTTGTTTCATTACAAAGTCCGCCAACTACTGGCCTGGCATGTATACTACACCGTTTTTGGTCATTTTTACGGATCGCTGTGCATGGCGATAGTTATCAAAATGTTGTTGTCTGAACGTGGAACTTCTTTCAAAACAAAAATGAGACAGGATACCGTTTTCAGCGGATCATTTTCATGTAAACATGGCATGAGGCTTTATACCCTGTATGTAGTCACGAAACAATGATCTTTACCGAAACTTAACAAAGTATTTTTTGTTCTCTACATCTCATCAAGTGTTTTTCTTCTCCTAAAACCTAGCCAAACTCATCGTGCCCACCACCCGTAATGCCTTGTGAAGAGGTCTTGTCTATTGTACGTATTTCTGTGAGACTGTGATGGATCAAAAGGGAGCTGGACATCAGTCATGGTATTTGTGGGGTCATATTGGATGCTTTAGCAAATCAGGTACCATTAAGTAAGTCAAAGCTTCCATCTAGGTAGCTAGTGATACTACCAGCGACTGACATTTTCAGCAGGCCCTCACACCAATCAGTGACAACATCTGGAGCTCCTCAGCATGGGCAGCTTTTAATGACATTCTAATCTGTCAAACAAGTACTCGATTCAAAGAAAAGAATGGAAATTCTATTATTAGCTGCTTTGGGAATTGGAGTTGGACCTTGCTTAGGTATGTGCAAATGGTGCCCAGATAAGTTTGCATGGGTGAAGAAATGATTAAAAAGTCTCACCTCAGGCCCCTCTCACCTCAGGCCTCCTGCTTCATGTGAATGGCACACATGTGTGTGGTGTGTGTGTGTGTGTGTGTGTGTGTGTGCGCCCACCTGAATGTGTGTGTGAGTGTGATGGAAACACTGACTCCTCTAATCTTTAAATTACCTCAGAAAAAGAGAGCGCTGACCTTTACACAGAAGTTATATAAAGTTCAATTTAACAAGCCTCTCCTCTATGATTTATTAACCTGAAACCTGAAGTGGAGCCTATTTCTTTACTGCTGTGCCACTTGGTTTGCTGCAAGAAGGCACGGGTAGAGAGAAGAGTATCACCTGTGGAGAATTTCAAGAGTTTGCCACTCTTTCCAAGTTTGTATCGGTATGCGTTACATGCCTCTTTTTCTGTTTTGTCTCAGCTATTCCCCAGATGAACATTAGCGCTTGTATATTAGCTCAAGTGGCAGCTCAAAAATGACTCAGGCATTGAAAAGCAATCACGAAATGTGAGTCATGCTTGTGTGCCGTATGTGTCAGTTCATTTCCCCTTCTTTGGTCCTTGGTTTTCTTTGGCTGCTGGTATCATTTTATCCCTTCACCTCTTTACCCACTCCTCTCTTGTTAAAGCAACCCTCCCATCCTCCTCCCTCATCCCTCTCACTGTACAGCTTGAGCTCAAAAGAGCAGTTTTATTTTCTTAAGACGGGAAGAAAGGAGGGGCAGTTGTAGAGTCAAGTAAGATGGAGCGAGACAGGCCGAAAGGACAGAGGTAAACAATTGGGATGAGAGGGTGAATGACGAGAGAGAGAAAGAGAGACGGAGAAAAAGGGGGAGGATGGGAGGAGGGAGATCTCCACAGAGCAGCCATGCGGTGTTTGAAGCAGGAAGCTGGCTAGACAACACAGGCAGCTTTATTCCACAGACACAATGAGCGAACGCCACAATGGGAGTCATGCCGAGAGCAGGCCTGCACTACACCGAGCCGCACACACGGGATTAAAGCGAGCACACACTTCAAGATCCACCCCATGAAAGGAAAGGGAGGGGATATATCTTACACACAGACACCAACAGAGAAAATAGAACACAAAACGCTATCTGGTGCGCTTCCTTTGATGAAGACAATTTTTGAATAGTATGTTTGCTCACCCTTTCATAATAGCTGTAGGTGCATTGTGTATACCGAGCACCTTTTTGCCATTTTGAGAGATGATCCCAGCATTAGGGTGAATGGAGGAGGGGGGAGAAGGGGACAAGTGGGTGGGTGGGGGGGGTAACATCATAGGTGCGGTGTTGCTTAAACAAACCTCTTGTCCAAATCGGCTGTTTGTCATTCGGTGGGGATTTTTATACCTTTTTTTATCCTATCATCCCTCAGTACACCTGGGCCTTGAAGCCACTCTCCTGCTCTGTGTTTCTAAAGCTGTCGAGACAAATTTGCATAGAAAAGCCGTTTGCATATCAAACAGCTGGGATGCAGAGCTCACATCATCTTTCATTGATTTACAGGGAGATGCATGTTGCGCTGACACGCTGGAGTGCATGTCCCCTTTACCTCCATCTGCCCTTTGTGGGCATATCTTAAACGATTACCGGCGGCTGTGGCGAGCGTGTGTGTCTATGCATGTGTGTGTCTATTTTGCCATAGTGCAACTGTGTATGCGTGTGCTCTTGGGTGACAGACAATGTGTGTGTGAATGCACAACAGCGGACCTTCACTACCTCTCCCACACACACACACACACACACACACACACACACACACACACACACACACACACACACACACACACACACACGGTCAGCCCTCTTCTTGACAGGGTGCAGTGTGGCTGCTAATAAGGGTATTCGTCACGCCAGCAGCTCGCCGTGACAGCGCTCTCCGATCGGCCGCCTCACAATTGTCCCTCAAATATGAACTTATCATTTAATTACAGTTGGGGAGGGACTTGATTGCCTTGTCAAGATGCAGGTTAGTTAAGAGGAGAGAGATCTCGGCTGGCGACCTCGCCGTCCTGACAAGCGCTGAGCTCATCACAGGATCATCTGAGCTTCACGTCCACCCCGCAATGAGATCTCATTTCTCCGCCTCCTCTTTCTCTCCTGCTCTACAGTCCTTCTTAATCGCATGGTTTTTAACTCAAAGCCCTTTCAGGAGGCTTTGCTCCAAAGAGAAGTTGCCTTCAGGACTTGAGGCGGTTAAGTGTATTTTCCACTGTAACTCTCTTCAGTTTCCCGCACAGCAGACTCGCAAGGCATCAGCAAAACAACAGCTCTGATTTCCACAGGTTTACTAACAACTTGGGCTTTAAGTTCAGAATCCGAAAGTCAGAATACGAGAGACCTGGACCTCCGGGATCACTTACAAATACATCAAATGAAACACAAGCTAATGACTGAGGCCGTAACACATCCCCATTTGTTTTCAATTATGAATGCAGTTTTGTATGAATTCAGGGTTATGCGGTTTGCTGGTGGGTAAGTGTCGGCTGTTTTGCATGTTGAAATCCCATTCCTTCGCTTGCCCTAAATTAGTCCAGTGTCTGAGGTAATGAAATCACTCACGACATTAGGAAGTAACTTGGCATTCCTTTTTATTTCCTGTGCACTGTTTAACAGTTCTCCTGGGGGAAACGGGCTCTTGCCAATGAAAGTTCCACCCTGGCATTAGCTGAGCCTTCACAAATGAAGACATATGTCACTAAGAGAGAGAGAGACTGGAGCAAAAAGGCCTGGAGAAGTTTTTAATCCCGCACATACCTCTCTGTTAACAAAAAGGCCTCATAAATTCAACCTTTCCAATGAGACACAAATGAAATTTGGAGCCTGAAGTTTTGGCCGTTTCTCTCCTGGATGATTGGAATGAATATGGGGTAGTTAAAGTTTAATATCCTATTATGTGTGTCTGTTTAACTTGCCTGGTTGCCTGGACTGTCAGGGATCTCTCTCTCCTTTCTTTGTCTCTCGCTCGCCGGGATTTTCCAATATTTTCCAGTGCTTATGAGCGTTTGTAACAGCCCAAATATGCTTTTTCAGTCGACACGTTGTGCCTCCAGAGTAAGATTTGTGTCATTTAGGAAGGTTGAGTCTGCAGCCGCTTATGTGTCACACAAAAGCGCATGATGTGTAAACCAGCTCAAAATGTGCAGCTATAGTCATAGTCATTTCAACTGACAAATGGAAAATATCATTCAATAAGTGACAGAATGTATAAAAATGTGTAGAAAGTACAAAGAGCCTTCTATGACAGAAATGGAACCTCATAATGCATATTTCATAGTGAGACAACCACAGTAATGATAATATCATTTATTTGTATAGCACATTTGAAAACTATGTTACATAGTGCTACACAAGGAAGACACAAACAAAAAACACACGAAAACATTAATGAAGCAAAAATGATTGGTAATATAGTAGGTAAACAAGGCATGGCACATATGAACGTTTATAAAAATGAATTTTTAGTAGAGATTTCAAGGAAGTCACTAAGGTAGTGTGACAGGTTGTCTCCCTCCCTGCCACAGTAGCAAATCCAATAGGAAAACTCTTTCTCAGTTTGGGGGCCCAACAACAACACAATCCCTCTTAGTTACAAGTCTAGGATGGAGACTGCTAGCAGAGTTTGTTGCAAGATCTGAGGTTGAGCTCAGGCACATATGGGCACAAAAGCCCACAAGTGTATGTTGGAGCCACACCATGTTAAACATTTGTATGTCAACAAAATTGTTGTATACAAAATTCTGCTGTCATATATGTGAGTCTGTGAAATTGCTCTGGTTAGGATTGTTTTTATGTGAGTATAAATCTAAAAGCTGTGAGTGCAAAGTGCACAACTCTAATTTCTATGACTACGAAGTCCTCACTGTGAACACGAATTCTAGTTTGTGGGTGCGAGTAGAAAAGTGTTGAAATTACGTCACTGAGGTCACAGGCAGTTTGAAGTCAACTTCAAGTGGCCATTAAAGGAACTGCAGTTTGTGGCACTTGTGTGTTGGCTTTATTTTTCAGCCCTGGAGGTTGCCTCTTGTGTATAATTTGAAGCCACAACTTGTCAAACTGTTTGGATTTGCTTTGAATGGCATCATGTATGACAAACATTACTACAGCTGCACTAAAACAAAATCTGAGTTTTTGTAAAGCCTTAGAGACACTGGATATTTGAAGTAGATACTAATATCAGTAGCGGAGAGTTTTAATAATTTGAGCTACTTTATGATAAGACACTTTTTATTAAGGCGTTCTTAACTGTAATTGACAGCCACAGTGATTTTTCCACAAACTGGCAACCCATTTCGGGGCAACCCAAAATGTTCCTGTTGAGGGCTTTTAACAGAGCTTTAAAGGATTATTAAATGATTTACTGACCATTTATAAAGCCATTTAGTTACAACTATTTTTAAGGGATGCTTTGTTAGAAAGTGGCACCAGAATATTTAATATTAATGTATGGCATTAACAAACATTTTAGATAAGGATGTCTTAAAGATGCCTGTAGCAGTGTTTCTAATCAGATTTTTTAAGTGTGCATGTGAATTAGGGGTTGACTTTTTTTTACGGGAATCTGGGGGCCCTGAAATTCCTGCAGGATTTCCACAGTATGGAGTAAATTTCATCAGTCATTATCTAAAGAAGAGTAGTTGGGAGTGGGCGGGAATAATAATAATAATAATAATAATAATAATAATAATAATAATAATATTGAGCTAACAATGTCCATCCATCCATTTTTAACCGCTTATCCTCTTGAGGGTCAGCTGGGTGCCTATCCCAGCTGACACTAGGCGCGAGGCAGGTTACACCCTGGACAGGTCGGCAGACTATCGCAGGGCTAACACATAGAGACGGACAACCATTCTACGGCCAATTTAGTGTCACCAATTAACCTATCCCCAACCTGCATGTCTTTGGACTGTGGGAGGAAGCTGGAGTACCCAGAGAAAACCCACGCTGACACAGGGAGAACATGCAAACTCTTCCCGCACTATCAGTACACGTGTCATTTTATGTTTTAAGGATATGAAGTAAAATGGATTGTTGGGTGAGATAATATTATCCCAATTGTGATGCTAATTTCCGTTAGCACCTTAATGGTAATTCTCATTATGTGTTAGCATGGAGCTAATGGACTTAGCACTAGTGTTAGGAGTTATTTCAGTATTATGCTATACTGATTGAATATGCCTGATTTCAATATATGGATATGCAGTTTTGATATGAATAAAAACTATTGTCATTATTCAAAATCACAACATGGGAATGGGAATGGGATAGAAGTCATTCTTCTAGGACTGGGACGAGACAGGATTTTTTTTTTTTTGTTTACTGTTGTGTGTTTTTGAGAGCGTGGGATGGGACAGGAGTAAAAATCCACTCCCATGTGAGAGAAAAAGCATAACTACTACTACTAAAAGCAGCCTTGTCTTTTAACTGGTGGAGAGACATACAAGAGGCTGTTAGGATGTGATCATATGCAGGGATTTTCTTCAGACAAGTCACACTCCTATCACTTGTATCAGCTGAGAAAAAGTGCTGTCGTCCCATTTCCTTTAATTAAGTCTTATTTATGCTTTTATTTTATTTTTTTACCTGACAGTTTTTCCTTTTCCCTACTCTGTGATAAACCTGGTAATGCGCTGAATGCACCATACACACATTCCACATCTGCATCATATTCTGATGTGACAAGCGTGGAGGAGTAATTGATTACATTAATAGCTAATTGCTGGCTCATAATTGGATCTGACTCAATTAAAAAACCTCTGGGTGATAGTAATGAAACAGGGCGCTGCGGCTGAGCGGGTGGTGGTGCGACCACGCTCTCCGGTGTGCCACAGGCAGAGAGAGAGAAAGAGAGAGAGAAGGGGGGAGGAGCGAGCTCTTGATACACCTGCAATGCTAAATCATAAGCGCCTCACTAGATAGAGGCTGGCCTGGGAATGCTTTGTGCTGTTTTTGCAATTCCTCAATGCGGATTTATATCTTTTGCTTTGAGAAAGGTTGTAATATTTCACCGGGTGTGCGGCGGTGGGAGTGCACATGTGAGGATTTGGAGTGGGGGGTGTGGGAGGGTTTAGGTTGCTGGAATACGGTATCAGCATATATTGTAATTTCATTTTGATAAGGCCATGCTTATAGCCTGGTGTGGCTCATCTTGAGCAGAGTGAAGCGGGTGTTATTTTACATATTCCCCCAGCTCAGGGACACTGAGGTGCCATCATTAGCAAGGCTTCGCTAAAAGGGGATAGGATCTGCAAATTAGGACAGGTGCTCAGCTAGCGTTGCTAGCACAACACACTGGGATGCTGTGATAACACAAACCTGGCTTCAAGTCAGTTTATTTCCTGAAATGCAGATTTGATTGTGTGCTGATATTTGTCTCTGTACATGTGTTTAGTTGAGTTTGTATGCAAATAGGTACACATTAATATTCCTGCACAAGTGTGTATCTTGTGTCTTAATCTTAGTGTATGTGTGTAAATGTGTGTATTTCTGCTGCTGTGTATCTTCTATTCTGTCTGCATTCTGTGTGTGTGTGTGTGTGTGTGTGTGTGTGTGTGTTGCGTTCTCTACCTCCGTCGCCCTGTCAGAATTTCCTTTCAAAGCCGTCTGATCGGGTCGGGCCTCGTCAGCCTGTCACCGAGGCCTATTTCATTAGGGCTGCCGCTCTCCGTCCGTCCGCCCCGCCGAGCACAAGAGCTCAAACACATGCGCAAATTAAATCAACATCCAAACTCACTCCCATACACAAAGCAATTTAAATGATATTCATTAGAGCGATGACAAGTCCTGATGAGCCTTTCAGTACTGCAGAGAGGAAGGGAGAGAGACTGAGAGACAGAGCGAGGGGATGGAGGACTTTCTTTTTTTTCCCTCCCATCAGCTCTGTGCCAACTCTGTATCATGGACACTCAGGTGTGGCGGCCATCAATGCGCCTCCACTTAAATAAAAGAAGAGCTAAAAAGAAAAATACCCATGGTGCAAAGAGCTTCCTTGTTTGTCTCAGATACACTCATGTGTTAAGTCTGTCTCACTCTTTGGAGCCTCTCATTTCGTCCTGCATTGTTTTACTGTCTTTGGATTGAGCTACATATGTTTCCTAAAAAGTATAAGTCTGACACCCGCAAACCTCTCTTCCACAAAGATTCTTACTGAAGATGAGAATATTAAAAAAAGTGAATAAGATAAAAAGAATATGTCACAAATATAAAGTATTTTCTTACATTAGCATACTGGGTTTGGACTGCTTAAGCCCAGTTCAGTACACATTTTTTCCATTTCCACTGTGAAAAGTTGTGGATGGTTCTAATAATGTCGTTTACTCCCGTCCCCATTTTTGGTCACCCCTCGGATGGCGTACCTAGCACACAGATCCAGTAACAAAACGTGGAGCTAAAAACACTGCAGTCAATTGATTGGTCAATAATGGGCGGCCACTCTTGCTCAGGTTTTGAGGCTTATGTAACCTCTGTTCGTACCGTGGCAAGTCTTAAACATATTACACTGTATCTATAAAATATAAGGATGTTTTGAGGCCTCTAGCAGCAGCTGTAGACTAAGAAAAAAAAATCACTGTTCAGTCTGCCGGCAACTTTTCAGGTGGAACGTTTACCTGTAATGTTACTCAGTGCATGAGTTGACAATGTGAATCTATCAGCACACCTTAAATTTCGATATAACAACTTTGACTATTTTATTAGTTCTTATTGTCTCTCTCTTGGATGACATGCACTTTCAGTAATGAGTGGATCTAACGCGTATAAACATATATATTAATTTTGACTGGATTATGTAAACTGCATATATTCTAATCCTCACTTGAAGAAACAGAAGTGCAGCAAAGCATCGTTCCTGTGGGCTACGGCAACACTAAACCCTTGTACTTGCCTGAGAAGGCCTAAATGCATAAACATGCTATTTTTAGAAATCCCATGGAGAGAGACTCTCACTGCAGCCTGTTCTATTTTGTACTGAAAATATCAGTGTACAACCCGTTCTGTGGACAGTAAATGTGGTGCAGACTTCCTTTTGTGTTGACGGTGATGAGGAAATTCAGCGAGTGCTGGACACAGCAGTAAATGACGATGAAAAGATGAAAAGATGAAATGCTTACTGAACTTGGGGTCTAGGTACCATGTCTGAAGGGTTACTTTTGGTTCCAAAGGTACCATACTGAAAGTGTTTGATGGAAAAGGGGCTTAAATGAATCCAGTACTTTTTTATGGCAGTATATTGTGTAGTATAGCATTTTATAGTCTTGCAAACCTTTCAGACCACAAGACTGCAGGGTGCACTAATGTTGTTCAGCTATCGAGTGGAAGTGAAGCAATGTGCTTCATTATCTTTCCAAAATATTAAAGGTATATTGTGCAGTATTTTCCTTAAAAACAATGTATTGATTTTAGGGTTGAGCCAAATACACGGATTAAATGAGTATCTGGTTCTAGTAATGTAATTTTCATGAATACAAGTATTATACTCGTAAAATGTGTCAATATTTTGTAATCAAGGAAAAATTCTCTTTTGGGTTGGGAAAAACCTCTGACTGGCTTGGATGTTTTCCCAACCATGGAAACAGCTGTCAGTGAGCACAACATACCAGTTGCTAAATAACTGGAGAAGTTGGAGGCATTTCAGAGGTCCAGCGTCTGGTACATCTTGAACAAGCCCAGTGCTAGTAAGTCTTAAGGGTAGCAGGACAATGTCGTATATGGGACTGACTAAAAATAAACTATGGTGTGTGTGCTAATGGTAAATAAGGAACATGACAACCATTGCAACAGTATGGTTCACTCGTGTGTGTGGTTTTTTTTTTGAGTTTTTGGAAAACAATGGCGCTGTGGCACAGAGGAATAAGATATGTCAGGCGTATATACAACAATAAACTGTACTTGTTAGCAGGATCAATTCAGTGTTGGTTTTGGTCTTTCCATGGGATTTGTTGACAGTGATGAATAATAAAAAAAATATCACCAGCTTTATACTTTAACATTTGTAAGCTGTTAAAGTCTGTTATTAAAATTATTGTACATATAGCTTTAACCATGGCAAGTCAACACTGTCAACTGCTTCTGATGTATGCAAACGTCACAACTCACACAATCCTCTCTCCCCCTCTATTATTTTCTCTGTCTTTTCAGGCACAAGCCAATTAATTCAGGCCTCTCCTCACAGCCCCTAATTAACCCCTTCAGGACTGAAATTATGCTTAACACTGGTGATTGAGGCCAAGCCTGAAATTACCCATCCTGCTCTGTCGTAATGACAAAATCCACGTCCTGGGTTTGAAGTGTGTGTCTGTGTATGTGTGTGTGTTTGTGCCCCCACACAGATCTTGTCTTTTGATACCTCTTGATTACCACTATCCCTTTGTTAAAGCTACATGTATGCCTCCCTTCTCTCATTAGCATGTGCATAAAAGACATGAACTCTTTTTTACATACACACACACATACACACTCTCTCTCTCTCCCTCTCTCTCTCTCTCTCTCTCACACACACACACACACACACACACACACACACACACACACACACACACACAGACTGAGGGTAGTGTGCTATACATTGTGTGGCATATGTAATATGTTTCTGCTGCCATTAGAGGCCTGCAGGCCCCACTGAGGGCCAATCGTCTTTTGTTCCTGTAGAGGCCAACCACACACACACACTGTCTCTGATGTTGTAATCAATTTGTGCCAGACGTGGTCTGGACGTGTGTGTTAATTAACGTTCTTGTGGGAGGAAATAATTTAACCGCGATAATGAGCTTGAAAAGGAGCAGTGAGAGGGGTGTGATCTCCGGGATATCAGGCAAACAGAATAGGGAGCGCCCTAACCTCCTTCTCCTGACTTCATCCGGTCATGAAGAGCACATGAGAGGTGAGCTTGAAAAGTGATTGCAAATCAAAAGTGGCAGCATCAATTTGTGTCAAATGTGTTTCTAGGTAATATCTGTAAACGTTTAGGCACAAAACTTTTTATTTTTATCCATACAGGTACGAAACTTTGATTTCAGAGGTGGGGGCAAAACTGGCTTGAGTCCTGGGGGGGTGTCACCTTTTTCTTGTGAGGGTGTCCCTCAGTGTAATTAAAATAAAGTTTGACTTGATGAATATCTGCCCTACGCCTCGAAGCAAAATGAAGTTCAAAATATGTGCCTCTAACTAACTGGCTCAAAATTCCAGAAGCATTTTTTTTAACAGTGATTTAATTATAATAATACAATTGAATAATACATGTGTCTGTATTGGTTCATCCAGAAAATGCATTTATATAATGTAAGAGAGGACATTTATATAATGTAAGAGAGGATTAAAACATGATTTTTTTTGAGGCAATGCCAATCAAAATTACTTGTTTTCTTTTTTTCAGTAAATATTTCAAGTTTTCCTATGATCTCTCAGGCCGGATGGGATGATCAGATGTCTAAACTACCTGAACTAGTTCTTTTTAAGGGACAGGTTACCCCTAAATCAAAAGAACATTTCTCTTTTAATCATTTAATCTATTAATCATTTTAGTTTTTGTGCAAATTGCCCAGTGTTGGAGATTTCAGCCATAGAGATGTCTGCCTTGTCTCCAGTATAATGGAACTAGATGGCACTTAGCTTGAGGTGCAGCAATGTCTCTTTCCAGAAATCATGACCCGGTTACTGAAGATAATCCACAGACCTTATTGTGAGCAATTTCATGTAGGAACTATTTTCTGTCTACTTAGCTACACCCACCAACTCTATCACCAAGCAGAGGGAGCTGTAACCTTAGCTTGCCCTGTGGTTCTACGTGAGCTAGCAGTAGAGATACACCTCCTTCTGCATGGTAATAGGGTTGGTGGATCTAGTTCGGTAAAAGGTAACTATTTAAAAGGTTCCAAGGTGCCATCTAGTTCCATTATATTGGAAACAAGGCAGACATCTTTATGGCTGATATCTCATGACCGGAACCATTTAACTTATCCATACCAGCATTTCAAAACAACTCTCCTAAATAACAGAGGGGAGGGAGTGACATCGGACCGGTAGGAGTCTCAAGGATTTGACATTGTGAGATCCTTCATGACCACCTGGGACCACCTTCTACTTCAGTTTTGACTGATCTAATTTACCTGAAGCAACCTCATGACTCATTCCTGTATGAGAGATCATCATTTAGGAAAAATCTGCTTGAAAAACATTGCCATGAAAGTTTATATTTTTACAATAACATTCTAAATACATTCACCCAGAAAACATATGTATTATGAGTAGCAAGCTAAGGAATTTAGCACTGCCATGGTAAAGGGAACACAACTTCAGCTAAAATGTTCGTTTTTCCAACTGAGTGTCCTGTATCTGTGAACAGTCAGGAGTATAGTAAAAAGGGGTTTAGGGGGTGTCCAGCATCATGTGTTATGGTGATTGCCATACGAGTGAATCTGTTAATCTGTCTGTTAATGACATCAGAGAGGTTGGGGGTTGGTAGACCAAGGATTTGGAAGCAGTGTGTGTAACTTAGGACAACTTGTTCTTGTTGGAGACAGACAGCATGTTGAGAAAGCAGCAGGAGCAGTGGAGTATTTTGCAGTAACAGAAGGTGGGGGCAACAGAGAGTGCTTTGAGTTTGGTAATGGCTGAGAGTCTTTGCTGGCAGAGTTTGTGGAGGTCAAGTGGTGTGTGAGTCAAAACTGAGGTTATTGTCCAGTGCGATTCCGATGTTTTTATTTAATTATTTCTTTTTTAAACTCTCAACCTGCTTCACTGTCCCACAACTGATGGAAATGCAGTTTGGGGAAGTGCAGCATGTGTTGAAGGTGCCAGTGATAACCACTTGCAAGTACGGCAGTGTGATCAGAGTACTTAAAGTATGTGGTGATGAATGAGGTTGTGTAGTTATTAGCGTACAGGGTTTAGAGGAAGGGACTGAGGACACTGTCTTGTGGGACTCCAGTGTTGGTAGTGGTGGTTGGAGATGCTGCTGTGCCAACCCTTACAGTCTGTGGTCTTGCACTGTGGAAGTTGTGTATCCAGAGTATGAGAAATGGGTTGACCCTGGATTATATTTAACTGGAGTTAATGAAGACAATTCTGACAAAGTTGCCCACTGATTCTAGGCTTTGTAGCAAGGGACAGGAAACATGCTACAGCATCCTCAGTTTCCCTTCTGGCCTTGTTGGCAAACTGGTGGAGATCCAGCTATAGACTGACAGCTGGCAGGGTGGTGTTCACCAGTTTTTCCAGGCATTTCATAATTATTGAGGTAAGTGCAACTGGCCAATAGTGGTTGGGTTTTGATAGGTGGTATTTCTTTGGCATCTGTATGACAGGCGTAGTTAATATGTTGTTTCCAGTTTGGCAATATCCAAAAAACAGCATGTGCCATGCCAGATGCTGGTTGCAGTTTTATATCAACTAGTTATCCAATGCTGCTTTCACTTATTATGGAGTGAAAAAGTAAATCCCTTGCTCTCATTTGCTTAGTATTTATCATCAACATTCTTAACTGTTCAGAATCTTTCCCTCTTCAGTGTTAGAGTGCTGATTTAACAAGTCCACCACTTTCTTGCTCAGTTTTCATGATATCTTTGTATAGCTTAAAGGAGCAATAAGCGAAATTCATCACTATGTGAAGAACTAGAGGTGTAATTTCATCTGGAGTATAGCATGACCTCACACATCCTCTCTCTGTGTTGATCTCCAGCCCCTTGTTTACAAGCTGGTCCGGCTGTGCGTTCATTTACGATCATGTGAATCTTAATTCTAGCCGACTCGGCTAGTGCTAACACCGGGAGCTAACGCTAACGTTCCTCCTCTTCTCCGTGAGTGAGAGCAATGTTTTAGCCTAGCAGGCACCCTACAAGCCTGGCGAGCAGCCTGGCTGCTTGCGAGCCAGCTGCCCGCTAGGCTAAAGCATCGCTCTCACTAACGGAGAAGAGGAGGAACGTTAGTATTAGCTCCCGGTGTTAGCACTAGCTGAGTCGGCTGCCACCAGCTACTGGAGTAACTTAACAGCTATGGAGCGCTTCTTCCAGCTACTCTAGTCACGAAGCCTCGCCTCCATCTCAGCAAATATATTACATTTATTACAGGTACCATCATCATTGAAGTAGGCAGGGGAATAGCTAAACACAGCAGAGACCGAGACATCGCTAACTGCTAGATGAGGCGAGTGGGGGGTGGAGAGCAGAGGTAGATGGAGGAGTGGCTCATGACACACTTTGTTTTGGTCTACAGGCAGCACAACAGCAAACCTAGCGGTGAAACGATTTCGCTTATTGCTCCTTTAATAGAGTGTTCCAGGGATGACGTTTTTTTTCTGTAGGCTGATACGAACATTAACCTCGTTCTGGTTCCCTCGTCAAAAAATCTGTGGGCTATTTTCCATTGGATTTTTCGATTGTTGCAGAAAATAAGCTAGGTGGCTAACAAACATTTATGTTACTTCCACGTTTTGTTCAGCAAGATAATCTTTACACCTGAACACCTTTTCTGTCAATTTTGAAGTGTAAATGCAATCACTAGGAGTAAAAAGCTTAGGCTTTAAAGAAACTACACCATGACTAACATTCCTACCACAATGAGGCTGTAAAAGCCGTGTGCCGCATGATGAAACTCTGTAGTCTCATTTAGCCACTTGTTCGCTACTGCCTTTTTTAAGACACATAAAAGCTTGAGATTAATGAGTGGGGTATGTATTTCATGTCTTAGAACAAAGAGTTAGAGTTTCTTAGGTTTGTTAGTAAATAAGTATATGCACTGCTCACAGGAGGGCTGACTTATGAAAATATTTGAAACATTTTGCCCATGGCTATATCAGGTTTGCTATACAATACAATGCACAGGTCACCTTAACGGATTACTCTATTTCCCTACATCAAGGGGAAGTTGAGAGAAGTTAGGAAGAGGGAGTGTCCTGCCTCTCTTCTTCCTTAATCTGGTCCTATTATCCGTAAGGTCTGATCACTACCTTCCCTCACCTTGCCCTTAATGTAGGGATATAGAGTTATCTGTTATGGTAATTGTCATTTTAAAGACAATGTGTTATTTACAACTATCTATTATGACATGGATCTCACACGATATGTTTTTATGAAATGTGGTATTTTCAAGTGGTAGGCATGTAGACATGACTATATATGGAGTCTACACAGCACTGGTTAGCGTGACCAACGACCTGCTGATGATGGCTGACGCCGGCTCCCCATCCCTTCTGATTCTCTTGGACTTGTCCACCGCTTTTGACACTGTTGACCACAACATCCTGTTGCACCGTCGTCACACCATCGGCCTCTCCAATTCCGTCCACAACTGATTCTCCTCCTATCTCACTGGGAGGACAGAGCACATTGCCTTGGAAAAGGCTAAATCAGAGACGCACATCGTCACTTGCGTTGTTCCCCAAGGCTCGGTGCTAGGACCAACCCTTTTCACACTATATCTGCTTCCACTTGGTCACATCATCAACAGGCATGGGCTGTCATACCACTGCTATGCAGACTACACACAGCTCTATCTGAAAGCCGACCCCAGCCACTCTGCACCCCTGCCATCTGCTACTCTCGCCACCTGCCTGGAGGAGATAAAGGCGTTTTATAATGTAAAGTGCGTTACAAATAAAATTTATTATTATTATATTATTATTATTATGCTGCTGATTGGATTCAGTGCAGCTGCAGTTAAAAACACCTGTGCATTGAATTGTAAAGCAAATCTGATGAAGCCATGGGCAAAAGGTGTTGTTTGTAACATTTCAAATAAAGTTTAAACTAAAAGGATCTGCACTCCTCTGACTCCGGCCTGCTCTCCATCCCTCACTCCCTCCTCCACTGGGCCTTTAGCGTCGCTGCCCCCCACCCTCTGGAACTCTCTCCCCCCTGTAATCTGCAGTGCCCCTTCACTGGACATTTTCAAATCCACCCTAAAAACTCATCTGTTCACCATGGCTTTTTAATTCAATAATCCATCTAATGCCCAGTGTACCATCACACAGTTTCTCTGCTTTCTTCTGTTGGTTGTTATAGTTTTGTTGCTTTTCTGTACTGCTTGTGTCGTATTGTACTGTCCTGTTGGTGTTATTGTTTCATTACTATGTATTGTAAAGTGACCTTGGGTTTCTTGAAAGGCACTATATAAATTAAAGTTATCGTCATTATTATTATTATTATTACTAATATTAATTTGTCCAATACTTTGGTTTAGGACCAAACACCTGCACAACTACAGGCACTGGGTGCGGTTACATGATGGCTTCTCATTCGGAATGAAATAAATCTGAATGAAATCATTCAGAATTAAAGTTTTTCCAGGTAGTTTACATGGGAAATATTCATTCTGAATGAGGGTTTACACGTGAGATCAGTTTAATCGCCTTTTAACTGCCTTTATTCAGGTCCGTGCAAGGTTTGGGCAGGGAAGGTTTCTGATTGGATAGGGGGCGGGGCAGATGTTACGTATTTACATTTACCGGAAGAAAACACTGTAGTCTTCTTTCCAGATAACAAGATGCTTGACAACGCTGTTCTTTGTGCCTTTTTTGGGCTTGTTTTGCTTATATTCTTGAAGCAGCAGTACGACAACAACCTTGTTCTGCTAAGTTCCTTTCCGCTCGGGACCATCTCTTGTTTTTAGAAGCTGCCATCTTGTCGTGCACTCGCTATATATACGTCATCACGCCAGAAGGGCAAGGAAACAAGCATGCGCAGAAAGACTGGAATGAACTTAAAGAGGAATGAGTGTATACAAGTGCGAGAAATTCTTTCATTCGCAATTAGAAACGGAATATTCCAGCCCCTTACATCAGATTAAATTTTCAATCGCATTGGTCATTTTCATTCCGAATTAGGTGTTTACAAGATCACTTTTAATAGGAATGAACTTTCATTCAGAATGAAAAGTGAATTAAACTGTCCATGTTAACGCACTCAGTGTCATTGACCTCAGCTGTACTTTGCTAATTATGTAAACATGCTAACACCCTAAACTAAGATAGTGAAGATGGTAAACATTATACCTGCTAAACATCAGCATATTAGCAATGTCATTGTGAGCATATTAGAATACTGACATTAGTATTTATCTGAAAGCACTGCTATGCCCAAATGCAGCCTTACAGAGCCTGTAGCATGGCGGTTAAGGCCTCTGGAAAGTTTAAATCCATTTTTCTTTTTTTTTTGCTGTTGTTTATACAGAGTTTCACCAGTCAGAATACGAAGCTGACTGAGAAAGGAGGTTTTCAGGGCCTATGACTCTTAATCTTCTTTTTGTTTGTGCAGTTTTTGCAGTAATACTCACAAGCCAGGTTGCATATAGTGTTGTCAGAATAAGTAAGTCCTGTTTGTAACAGGGAGGGAGACACATCAGGGAGATACAGTGATGGTAAGATGGAAACACAACTAACCTTACAAGTCATGGCTGCAGTCACCACCCTAATGCTTTGCCACAGTACTTGAAAACTTAATATTTTGACAGCCCCACTCACTTTATTGAGCCTTTAGCAACTGAGGCCAAAAGAAAATACAAAGCTTCAACTACCCTGTTTACTCAGTTGATATTGATTGACTGGGCTTTCAACCCAAAGAGGGCTTCCTAACAAATATCTGCCAAGAGCCTCTAAAAGGGTAGTCTGCATTGTCAGATTCAACCAGTCTACTCACTGACCTAAAACGATCTGGATTGATTTCCAGACAGTTTTTACTGCATGTTTTTTGCCTTGTTACCTAAAGTCATTATTCCCCTTAAATTCACATGTAGCATTGTGGGTCTAGCTATGGACTCTAACAACCTCATGCCACACTCTCTACAGGCAAGCAAAACCAGACAAATTTATTAAAGCAAAATCTTAGGCTGTGTCACTGAGACTTGTCTGGGACTACACTGACAGTGCACACTAATTATATAGAGATATGGGTGATGTTGCTGTGTTCAATCATATCCAAAATTCCATAAATACAAGCTGTCAATTGGGGAAAAGAGTTTATGTAAGATAATTACATGTGCGACATATGGAAATACTTTGTGGTCACTGATTTCTTCCACTTGGCATCTTGAATTGCTGCAGTTTGTCAATAGGCAGAAAACGCTGCAGACATACACTATTGCTGGTATGTCATGGTGAGAAAAATCAAAGCCCTTGATGACATTTGCAACTAATCTTTAAGTTAAAGAGCAACAACATGCTGTACACCATCTTTGGTGTGGGCAAACACCTGTAGCTACAAAATGTGTATGAAGTGAAGACAGCATAAGCATTTGCACTACAGTAACAAACCAAATTGAAGTCATTCGGATGTAAAACATCAAAGAAATGTTCTGTGAGACCAAATGATTGCTCTCTGATTCTCTGTCTTCAAGTCTCTTAGTCATTAATTCACCAGAGCAAATCTTCTTGGCCACATTACCAGGGCCTTGATTCACTAATGTCTTGCTTTGGGAAAGAGTTATTCATTTGTACAACCACTGATGTCTCAGATCATAGGAATGGCATATGTAAATTCTGTCTGAGCTGGTTCTTGGGCTACATTCCCTAAGAAGACTATGGGAAGTGTGCCAAGAGACTGGGAAGTTGCACATCAAAGTCATACATCAGAAGCAGCTGGAAGGTGGAATCATGACATTTACTTGCTCTTATAATCAATATTTAAAGAATCCTTACAAGGGTTAACTTTAAGGTTGTGGTGCTCTGAGTCTTCTTATTGGTACGTACAAGAGAGAGAACAAAGGAGGACATATAAGCAGAGATGTACATTTATACATTATGAGCACACATATACCAAATATACAAAAAAGATTACTATATTTGAGTGCATTTTCATGTATAAAATACTTTCTATTTTCTAAGATCATGTATAAGTTATAACTATTGGTTATAATCAATATTTAGACTAGTGTTAAACTTTTTCTGATGAAGGCATCTTCCAGGCTCCTTGTCATTTCATTAGGCCTGTAAATAAAAACTGTCCAAATATCAACAGAAGAATAATATTCATATGGGATAATTTGTCATCCATCTGAACTGTGAATATATGGAAAATTGTTACTTGTTTGTTGCTTCAAATTTTGAGGAATATGGGGAAAGAAATGAAGAGCAGGTTGGGGTTTTATTTAGGGATTGTGCTGGACTAGTTGATGACCAGGAGAAGTTTTGACATCACTGTGAGTTGTTTTTTTTTTTACTTTTTTATTTATCTATTTTTTTCCAGGCAACCAATGACGAAATAGTCCACCACATAACATTTTTCCTTTTTTTATTAAACAACCAAGATATTACCTGTCAATTAGTGAGATTTAAAAGTTCTGGTATGCAGGGTTTTTTAACCTTTGGACAGAGCCAGGCTAGCTAGCTTGTTTGTCGTCTTGCTAAGCTTAGTTAACCAGCTGCTGGCCATAGCCTTATATTAAACAGACAGATATGAAGGTGTGAGTGTAACTCATCTAACTCTCATCAAGAAAGCAAATAAGAATATTTTCCAAAATGTCAAACTCTTGCTTCAAAGCCTGGTCATATACCAGCATTTAAAACAGCAAACTTACATCAGTATCTAATCATCGTTACTCTGAGATCAGTGGATCTGCCTCAGGCCCCCATGAACACTTCTGAGCCTTGCCTCCAATTTGTCCCAGTGGCCACTGGCGGTATTACAGCTAAAAAAAAAAATCCCCTGCGATTTGATAAGCATTTTCCTCATAAAGATCTGTGACGTCATCACAATGTAAAGTCATTGGGCTGAGCGGAAACTCATGGGCAGAGCCAGCAGGAGAAACACACTATTTCACATATTGAGTGGGCCACAAACCCTGAAAGTAAACCTGGAAGCTAGAAACTTATGGCAGCGTATTTGCCAAGTGAACAGCTCTTATTGGACTGAATAGGTGCCATCTTGGGATCTGGTATGCAGTTCCTATTACACCATACTTACATTTAAAGCAATTATGCTCTTAGTTTTAGTAAGGAGTTAAAAACAGTTAGTAATCCGACAGCACAAATTTGAATTATGTGAAACTTCAAGATGTGGCCCTATTGGGTTTTTCAGCTAATACCTTTTAATTCTAGTCATCTGCAGCATCTTTTTTTTTCAAGAAAATATTCAGGTGAAGATAAAAAAACCAAAAAAAAAACCTTTTATTTAAGAGTGCCGACACTTATACAGTATATACTTATACTTATGTATAACTCAATGACAGAATTATTTACAATGATTCTCACTGTTGGGGAAAAAACTTCAGCGATACCTTTCAAATGAGACCAAACATGGATATGTACTAAAAATGGAACATGAACAGCTTTTAACGCCAGGGCCACACTTGCCAACGAAGTGCTGCGAAGCGTGTGTGTGCCCCAACCCCACCCCATATAGCCGGCCCCCCCTCTCTCTCTCTCTCTCTCTCTCTCTCTCTCTCTCTCTCTCTCGCTCTCTCTCTTTCTCTCTCGCTCTCTCTCTTTCTCTCTCTTTTTTTTGTGTGTGTGTGTGTGTGTGTGTGTGTGTGTTAGTGTGTGTGTGTGTGTTGCTCTGTTTAGATACCACTGACTAATATGTATATAAACACACGCACATATCTACATCGCATTTGTCAAACGGGGTGTTTTATTTTGAAATTTGTTTTATTCTAAAAATTGACCGGATGCTGTTGTTGTTCCTTTGTTTGACTTCCTGTCTGGCTTGACACATTAGCTCGCAGCTCGCGCAGAAAGTAGACCAGGCGCCGGCCATGGAGCTGGGCGGCACGGCCGGTGTGGATGACACAATCAGTTAACATCGGCGCCAAAAGGAAACTGGCTTCGCTTTAAAGCTATTCGCAGCGATTCCACGTCCGGTGTGGCCCTGGCGTAATTTACTTTCGGTATTCTTCGCATAGGCCTTTAAGGTCATTTAGATTAATTTCACGGGGCCTTGAAGAGGTATAGTGAACTTTGGTATGATTGTGTTTTTGAACAATTGTAAACCATCTTGACAGTGCTGACCTTTAGAGGAAGGCAGGTCCTAAGAGTGGTTGGCAATTAGTTGTGAGACAATATTTGATACAAATACATCTCTCAAAGGTAGCCAGCTTAGCCACTAAATTCCACAGTGCCACTTACTGGACTTACTCAGGTCAATTAGGTGTACCAGTGACACTTTATATTAAGGTACACATTAGTTAGCTGCTTACAAGCCACACAATTTGGCTCCATTTCAACTCACAAAGTTCACTGACAAAACAACAGTCTTGTACTAAACATGTTTTCCAAATAAATACAACATGCTAACGTAATTAGCATGTTGTATTTATTTGGAAAACATGTTTAGTACAACAGTCTTGTACTAAACATGTTTTCCAAATAAATACAACATGCTAACGTAATTAGCACAAGCCTATGGCATTTTACATTGTATTGATTAGCCTAGCGGTCGCCGATCTCCCTTCTTCTCTTATAAAGTCAGGGACAACAGCAACATTTAACAGAGGTAGCGGCACACAATTTAGCTCCATTACAACTCACAAGATTCATCAACAACACAACAACAACAGGGCATTTTACATTGTATAGATTAGCCTAGCGACAAGCAGAGATTTCCTCTTCCCATATGAAACCTGAAGTATAAATCCCTGAAGGATAAATCACACACAATACTTAAAATGCTATTTTAGTGGAAGCTTTAGTGTCTTCACAATTTATTGTTTTTTATCTGTAAAATAAAGGTAAATAAAAGCTTTGTTGGACTGAGGGAAATGGCTTCAGCTTACAGAAACAGACAGGAGGTCTGCGTCACCGCGATACTTAGTTACATTTCTGGGGAGGTGCACGCCAGGCTACGGCGTAGTTTACGGCATCCCTGTTATTCTGCATGACCATATTTGACAACTGCCAGGCCATCAATTAAGAGTCTTCACTCAATAACCTCTTATTTACCACTTATTGATGGTAGGTAAGGAAGTTGTTGTGCATGAATTACAATTTTAATACAGTCTGCTCTGCTCAGTGTGGGTTCCACAAGGTGGTACCACAAGAGTAGTTACTCCCTACCACTAACACTTAATAAATACAGTCTACTCTTATGTAAGGAAACACAAACTGCACATGTAACAATAAATATAAATCAAGTCTTTCTAACTCAGAATATGTCCCACATTATAAAGTGGGGGCTTGCTCCTAACAGATTCACTCCTAGTTTGACGCTTATTAACCCACATAAGTTCCCTATTCTAAAGTTGCCTCCTCTTCACACTCAGTAAATTCTGTATAGCACACAACTGCTGCAATGAATGTGAAAAGATCTGTATTCAAGTGATGGGTTACAACCTGAAAAAGATGAAGGCCTATTGAGATGCACAGGTTTTATTCCCATTCTGTGGTAGAAGAACAAAGTCAGCTCAAGTCTAAAAAAAATCCCTTATTAATGGAACACGTCAGACATTTTCAAACACATCTACTAAAATATTTTCTGTTGAAGTTCTGTTGTACTGGAAGCTCAAAATATTGACAATGCAAATTTAGCAAAACAAAAGGGTAAGTATATCTTGACCTGTGTAGGTTTTATGTTTTATCTTTATGATTCTTTGGTACACAGCAAAAAAGCTCTGTCATCTGAAAATTATAGCGCAAGTAATATTTTTGTGCTGTATTGGTACAATACAGGTATGTGTGTTTGCCAGCTTTCAATTGCATTTGTTGTATGGCGGGATTGTCAGTCCAGTTGGCATTGTTTCTGCAAATGCATACATTACATTTGAGACAACCGCCAAGCTGCTGGCCACTGCAGACAGCTGTTTGAAACCAACAAACAGCAACACTAGTTGTTTTAAAATGACCAGTCGCCACTGTCTCTGCAGCTTTTGGGCCATTACATGTGGGTGTTTTTAGCGACCCATTGGTGCTTTTCCAGCGGCTCTTGCATTACCAAATGTGGGTATTTTAAGCCAAAACAAGATATTTTCTTCAACATAACAAGTGTTCTTTGTGACATTAGACAACAACAGCATTGTTAGAAATGTAAAAATGTAAAGCTTAATCAATGGAACATATTTATGGTTTGAGGAAAAGACAATGCCAACATTTTTCTGGCAGTTGAGTTGTGATTATATAAACTTTTAGTCTTGTCAGTAACTGTAACTATTTACCATCCTAAATCCGACGCCTGAAGACAGAGAGCTATTGTCGTCTCTGGAGCTGCTGCCTGGCCTGTCATCAGATTTGGGTTTTACGGTGCTAAATGGAGCCTGTCTCTGAGAAAAAGAACATTGACAAGTGTCAGTATTTACGTAAGCGTGTCATACAATATGATAACAAATACATAAAGATATGGTTGAAAATCTGTGCAATGCTTTACACACCAAAAAACTTTGTCAGCTGAAAATTATACAGCAACTTTGTTCGCTCTCAGCCTTGAATAAACTTGTTATATAGTTTAATAGATATGGTTGATAATTTCTGAAGTGATCCAATAAAAAAGGAGATATTTCTGTGCTGACTTTTTTCTTCTACCAGTGAATGTGATTAAAACCTCAGAACTCAATTTTTTTTCGAGGTGTAACCCCTTGTTTAAGAACAGGGTCTGTTAATTGCAGTAGCTGTGTGCTATAATGGATTTGTGAAGAGGAGGCAACTTTAGAATAGAAATCCTGTGTGGGTTAATAAGTGTCAAACTGCTTGAGAATTATTTACGAGCAAGACTTCACTTTAGAAACATAAAAAAAACAACACTTAGAAACACTTCAGGAACATATTCTGAGTTAGAAAGACTTGATTTTACCATTAACACTTGAAGTTCTGTGTTGTGTTCCATAAGAGACGTAGAGTGGTAGTAGAGTAGTGTTAAGAGAGAATAACTATTCTTGTGGTACTACTACCACATAAGGCCCATACTGAGCAAAGCATATTAATTTATGTATAACAACATCCCTGCTTATTATCGATAAGCAGTAATTAGGAGGTTATCAAGGGAAAACTTTCAGTTAATGACCTAGTAGTTGTAGAATATGGTCGTGTAATATGAGGCAAGTGTTATTTTGAAAGCAAATTGCACCACAATATGTAAATTTATCTCTGAATATCTATCTATCTATCTATCTATCTAGTAGTAGAGTAATTTTAACTTTTTGTAACTTCAGTGATGAGTTCTGCTGCATCATTGTCAAGCCAGCCATGACATCAAAGCACACCTTTTAATGTAATGTTGCTTAAGACGTTACATGTAAACCAGTGTTCATGTTCTGCTCTAATCATTCCAGCTTAAGTGTAATGCTTTTTGTCTTTGTGGTGTTTAAGACATTAAAAGTGCAATATTCTTGTGATCCACATTCATAAATGACTACTTGTTTTTCCATTGAATTGCATATCTTCCAAACAGTATAAGTCAAGCTTGAAAAAACTATGAAAATTGTAAATTTCTATCTGCTTCTATCATGCTATGGACAATAGTTCTCAAAATGTGCGAACTTTTGGAAACTTTACCTCCATCTTTTGTTCTAAGTGGTAGTCTTTGTGATGTTCTTGCAATGCAAATGACAAGAGAGGATTCCCCCCTTGGTGTTTTTTTTTTCTTTCCTTTTTTAAAAAAATTCTGCCATGACAGCTATCACTTCCCATGCTAACTACCATGTTTCAAAGAATGACGTGATATGAATTTTAATGCACACATCCCCGCTCCATCGACGAGTCAGTCAGTGATTGTTTGTTACCTGTAGCACCGTAGATCTTCTCTGGCCCCACATGTTTCCAAAGTATCTTAAAATAACGCATGTGATGAATGTGCAATTTCCCTAATTTACGGCTGGCTGCTGTACTCAGGGCTGTGGGCTGGATGGAAATCTTAAATGGGGCTTGAACAACACTCCACACAACAAGAAATCAATATGCCATGCAGCCTAGAGAGGCGACCCGCTATCTACTGTGGCCGAGGCAACGCTTGCGGGGTAATTTCCTCTAAATGCTACAAACACAGCTCAGCCACTTCACCGACACAAATAGAATCCCAGTCACACGCTCTGACATGCATACACTTGAGAAGATGCATGCTGAATGTGTTTGGTTGGGTGTGAGTGTGTATGTGTGTGTGTATGGGTGACATACTAAATAAATTATAAATACTGAATAGACTGAATGTATATGTGTGTGTTTTTAGGTGTTATGAGTAGTGTATACATATAATTTGCTTGTGAATAAGATGCATTTTTTGGATAATCTGTGCAATGTGGTTTGATATTTCTGTGTGTATTTAAAGGTATGATGCAAGTTTGTACGCATGTGTGTGTTTCTGCGTATGCCTATGTGTCAAACTCTACTCAGCAAATACTCAATAACATATTTATCACAAAGTATACATACTATTGGAATTAAATGAGAAAAACAAAAATGAGTGAAAGTGTATTTGAGTCGACACATTTGGTAAGCAATTTTCAATTTTCCTGATGAAAAACCAAATCATCTGATGCAAATAAGATGGACTTCATGGATATTTTTATGATTTATTGTTGAATTGTAAATAGCATTCTACATTGTTCATTCTACATTTTGCTCAGCCGTCAGAGGCCATGTACATTAAGTCCTAGTGTTGTGCTCACTTTGTGCCATGATCTTGATCATTCTTAGTGATATTTTTAAATTTATGAAACCTGTCTACACAATGCTGAAGCACATTGCTGACAGCAAAGTCTGTGAAGGATAAATTAATTTACTTATTCCTCACTCCTCTCCAGTATCAGGTGGCCAATGAAACTAAAGCCCTGTTTCACTTTAGATATGGTACCTTTGGAACCAAAGTAACCTTTCAGACATGGTACCTAGACCCTCGGTCCATTAAGCATTTCCACCGCAAACAGCATTCTTAAATGTGGGTTGTTGTCTCTCACTGTTCCGTCCAGCACCTTCTGTGTTTCCTCATCACTGGTGACACATCTCATTTATCGTCCACAGAACAGGGTTACATGCCAGCATTTTCAGAACAAAATAGGACAGGCTACAGTGAGAGTTTCACTTGATGGGCTATTTAAAATAGCAGGTTTGTGCATTTAGTCCATCTCAGGCAAGCGCAAGGGTGTATTATTGCCGTAGCCTACAGGAACAATGTTTCGCTTTTTTTTTCTCCAACTGAGGATCAGAATATATGCAGTTCACACAGTCCTGTCAAAATCAATACAAATTTTAAAATGCTTGAAGATCCACTCATTTCTAAAAGTGTACGTCATCCAAGAAAGACAATAAAAACTAATGGAATGGTCAAAGTTGTCATATTGAAATAAGGTGTGCTGATGGTTTCATGCTATCATCTCATGCATTGAGTAATATTACAAGTAAACGTTCCACCTTAAAAGTTGCCGGGAGTTGGCACAGTGAATTAAGTTCTTTTTTTTCAGTCTACAGCTGCTGTGAAAGGCTGCAGAACATTATTTCATTTTATAGTTCTGCTTAACTAATATATGCAAGAGTAACCATGGTAATAACAGTGGTAACATAAGCTTCAAAACCAGCCACAACCAGTCAACGGACTGCAGTTTTTCTCGCTCCACCCTTAGATCTGTGTGCTAGGTACCCCAACCGAGGGGTGACCAAAAATAGGGATGGTAAGGAACGTTCCATTTGTACCATCCACATCTTTTGACGGTGGAAACAAAAAAATTGCGCACTGAACTGAATTATACCAGACTGCTTTGAGCTTGGTGATGCTCAACTGACACAGAGCAACAGTTTTATTCATTAGCAGATATGTTTCAAGCAACCTGACAATTTCAAGTCCAATAGTTTCTCCTCTTTTTGCTCTGTTTTGGTCTCCACTGACTCCTGAGGGAAATGTCTGCCTCTTCAGGAGCTGAATGCTCGACTATGTTCTCCGGCTAGTTGCTAACTTTGTCTGGCTTTGGTTGTGGCAAGTTGGGTTAAGTGGGTTTATTGGACCTTATTTGTTGAAAACAGCTGGCTGCTGTGGCTGGAAACAAGGTTGATGAAAATTGTGAAAGAGAATCAAGCAGCCTCTGGGGCTGAAAAATGAAACCAACACAGATGTGGCAAAAACGACAGTTCTTTGAATGGCCACTTTTGGCTGGCATCAAGTCAGTCGAGTCATTTGTAGCTTTAAATGATAAATAAATGAGCAACAAATAAATAAATGATAAAGGGATTTACTAAATCCAGACTATTTTTATTAAAGAGTGGTTCTGCCTTCATCAAATAAAGTGTGTTTAATCAAATCATCCATGTTTTTATTAAAACAAGGTCAAATTTGAAAGTATCAATTCACTTATGCCTTGATAAACCCTCTTCCTATCATTTACAGCCAGGCATGTATGGAGATAGATTTGTCTTAATATTATCTTTATATAATAATTTGTGTGAAGAGATCAATGATAGTTGTGTAGATGTGTAATTTAAAAAATAGATAATGCCTTCCACTAATACAAGCATAAATAAATAAATGCAAATTAAAAAAAGGGACGTCAATAAAACAGATCTGCAAATACACAAACAAACTCCACAACCAAAAACATAAATGTCTATGAATAGATTAAATGCTCTTTCAAATAAATAAAAAGCATTTTTTGTCATCTTCCTAACATTTATAACTTTCTAACAGGCATTTCCTAATCCAGCTCCCACACCATCAGCAGGAAACCATGTGCTATTAGGAAATGGTCATGTTATACAAGATGATTTTTATTCAGACTGGAGGAGAGTTTGTCTCTAAAGTCCATGTGTGTAAAATGCAAATCAGCAAGTGTAGAATTGACACCCACAAAATCCCTTTTTGATTTACAAATAAAAATTGGATTCACAAATACCTGTGAAAGTAAACATGTTAGAACGATATCCACACATGCTTTTCATTTATTTGTGAATTAATTTACTGTATTCACAGATTTTTATTTTACTTTTTTATTTATTGGTGACTTTTTTCGTGTATTTGCAGATCCATTTTATACTTGCAATTCTTGTTACATTTGCACAAAGATTGTCCATCTGTATCCACAATTGAGACATGCAATTTTTTAAAGTTAAGATAAGTAGAGATGCAAAGTATATCAGTCTCTGGTCTCTATAAGCATCTGACACAAAAGGCTTACAGATATCAAAATTTGAATGTGATTTAAATTTTAAAATCTCTTCAACATGAAAATATAAGCAAAGACAATATTGTCAATTGTGTCTTACAACATTTTGAGATCTGCAAGAGATTTCTTAACCAAAGAGCTCAGAGTTCTGTGGCTGTTCATCTGTGGATATGGTGTAATCAAGAGTAGAGCTCTCCTGAGTGAGGGAGGGTTGCAGGTAAGTGAGTCCAGACCATATCCATTACCAAATATAATCTATTCTCCTCTGTAGAGATGCTATCTGTCCCAAGAACAATGCAGAGGATGTGCTAGCTCTGTTGTTCTTGGACTGGTTTCCTATGGTACTCATCAGATAAGCTGGGATGCTCACTGCAGGTTCACTTATACTACATTGTGTGTGTGTGTGTGTGTGTGTGGTTTTATAAGTAGCAGAAAGTAGTTTTCTAAAAAGTAATGCTCAGGTATGTGAAGAAGCCTGACTAGGAAGGTGGTAGGACTCTCAAGAAACATTGTCCAAAAAACATATTTACAAGTGCCACCAAAAAAACCCCAAAAAAACAAATGAGAGGAGAAAAGACACCAACTAGGTAGTTAACTTGACCAAGAGCAACTGCCCAATAAACCCTTTAATCTACGTTATATTTTTGCTTTCCTTTACAAGAATGGGTTGTCACTATCAGCACAGCAGGGCACATGGCATACACCTTCTCTAGGTCCAGACCCTTGAATCTGCTTACTCCACCGATACTCTATCACACAACACTGTAGTATGCTTTACTTTGCCTCACTCTTGAAACTCCACCAAAACAGGTATGCTGACATGGGTCTGCTTCAGCGTGGATTTAGAATAATGTAAGATTCAGGTGGATACATTGGTCTTGTGATTAGTTAGGAGTGTTTGACTTGCCCTCCACCGTGGAAATCGGACTCATTGACAGACTGCAGATGGAAACGGAATGTAACGAGTTGACAATTCTGTCTGATACCAGGCAAGCATACACCTGCTCTGACACATTCCTGGGGGGCATCAGCCAATCAGATCTATTCACACCAGAGATATGAGGCCTTCTCGAAAAGGTGCCATAGGTTGACATGAAATATTACCAATGAATTGCTGTATTATGTTTAACAGGTTAATAAACAATAGAATGTGTGTGAGGCATTTACCTTGTCTGACTCTGGGTCTTTGTGACTGTGTACAAGAGAAAGAAAGAACAGGAGAGAAAAGAAATGGGAACAGAAAAAGAAATCAAGAGAAAGTGAGATGGACAGGGCGCTCTCCCTGCGTGTCTTTGTGTAAGGAGTGTGCTTGCTTGTACCCTGGCTTTATTTGTGTTATGCCATGTGATTCCATTGTGAAGAGCAGATCCACTGAGCTTGTATTCCCACCCTCCCACCAGCCCCCTGCTTCAGATAAAGCTATCTGGATCTGCAGCACACCTTCCTCAAATGCATGTGAGCAGCTTACTGTTGTGGAGGCTCTCTCTATGTTCCTTGGGGATTCTGACGGTTGCATTGTGTGAGCTACAATGAGGGTGTGGTATGTTGGCACATAGCACCATCTCCAAAACCACTATTAAGATGTTAATGTTCCCTGGCATAGCTGGCTTCAGGCAGTGCAGTCCTTTTACATCTCAGAGAGCCTACTTCCCATTTTACATAGTCCACAGAATAGGCAATCATGTTTAATTGCTATGCATTTTCAGACAGTTAGGAGGGCCTCCTGTGCAAGCTATTGATTATTTTTGTTTTCATTACATGTCTAAAAATAGTGAAAAAGTCATGCTGGCGGCTCTGTAAGGCTGAAATTGGGCACGGCAGTGTTTTGTGCTAAATGCTAACCTCAGCATGCTAAAATACCTGCAGCAGCACTGCTAATATGATGATGTTTAGCCATTTTAATGTTTAATGACTTTAATCAAACCATTTTAGTTTAGCGTGTTAGCATGCTGACATTTGCTACTTAGCTTTAAACAAAAAGTACAACTGATGCTTATGTTAATGTATTTAGTGACCTTATGATGGTGCTTGAGGAAAAGTCAACCAATCACCAAAGTAAGTAGGATTCATCCTCTGTGAACGGGAGCTGCCCATTGGTCCGACATCCCATTGTTCCGACCATATTAAACCCATTGTTCCGAAATCATCATGATGCCCTGTGGTTAAGGTCTGGTTAGGTTTAAGCACAAGGAAAAGATCATGGTGTGGGCTAAAATGAAAAAGAAAGTGGCAAACACATAAGCCGTGAGCCTGCTTCGCCTCAAGCCTTTCCCAGCTGACCCAGAGCCGGTCGCGGCGCACCATCAAGGCAGAAATACGCCCGCCAGGAGCTGTTCAGCACTGTGGAGAGCTCCCCATACAACCCGGACCCCAGAGTTAATAACAGGAGGTTATGGTGTTTCACTCTCTCCTCTCTATGACACTTGTATCTCGACCAGTAGCCTACTTTTGTTGTGTTTGCTGATCCTCTATGGTACACAAATACAGTATAGCCTAGTATAATCACATATCGGAACAACGGGACGTCGGACTAATGGGCTGTCGGACCAATGACATAGACCCCTGTGAACCACGTGTACCTGTACAAAATCTATATTAACATCCAAACAAATCTTTTTGAGATATTTAAATCTGGACAAAAGTGGTGGACTCACCCAGAGTCATGCTGCTAGCATGGCTAAAACGCAAGTTCTAATGAGCAAGGGGCTGGGACATTGCTGCTCCTTTAACCAGCTGAAAACAGTGCTAAATTGTACCAAAGGACGCAGAGGCAGGCTGCGTCTAAAGTTGCTGAGCAACCACAACCAGCACTGTATTGTAGTCATACTTTACAAAAAATCAGTCGGAGCTTCTCTTCTTCCAGGCATCGTTTGTTTAGTGTGTATTAAGCTTAAAATGTTGTTCATCTTCTGGGTGTGATTGGTTGTCCCTTCAAATGACATGCACTGTGCATTACTGCGTTCTAAAAGTATCATTTTTGTTTATCTCTGGGCGCAGCCATCGTGCCATAGAAAACACGCTTCAGATCACTTGGAAACACTTGGGTGTCAACAGTGTGGCGCTTGCTTTTGAGTGCACTTTCTATGCATCTACAATGAAACAATGGATTTGAAGCCACTATAAACATGGCATGTGTACAGACCCTAAGGTGACATCTTTCAAATTGCTTGTTTTGTCAGACCAACAGTTAGGCCAACAGTTAAAAACGCAGTGGAAAGTCATCCTATTTAAAAAGCTTGAACCAGCCAATGTCCACCATTTTTGGTTGGCATTGTTTTTTTAATTCTTTGTCTTGTGTGAGAATTTACTTTGCCAGTTAACCACTCAACGTGTTAGATACTTGATTAGTCAACCAACTGTTTAAGTATAAGACACAAGCTTGAAAGTGTACATGATGTTGCCTCATCTACAGTGAAGTTCAAGTAAGAGTAATTAAGACCTCCATTACATGAACCCCATTTTCTGGCCAGTATTTCTGGCCATAATTTTTTGAGCAAAACCATGTAATGTATTTGCATTATGTAGCTGCCTATGTTGTTACTGGAAATCCCCCTTTACTGCACAGCTGGAGTTGAACAACTATGATGACTGTCTTTTAATGGTTTCTTTATTAAAACAATGTGTTGTGCTGTTTTTTTCAATTTGCTGTGCATTTTTGAGTATGAGAGTGTTTTAATTGCCCCCAGTTGTCAATATACGTATCATTTTGAATGGAACACTTTAACCTGTATCATTAAAGTGCAGTTGCCATTACCACCAGTCACCATATCGCTGTCAAATCAACACTGAAATTGTAAAGATTATAAGCTTAACCAACTTTTCCCTCTTTTTATGAACTGTGGTGTATGTCCTTATGATCTACAAAAAAATGTACACATGAAAGTGTTGTGTTAAATGGAAGTTGTATGAGTGTAGGGTGCTTTCATGCGAAAAAAAAAAAAAGTTGATGTTTGCCTCAGGATGATCAGTACCAGGAGGTCAGCATTTACTCATCATTTTACCTCACTGACTGAAACTAATGGGGTTTAATGCAAGTTATGATTGCACTGAGATACATAGTAGGTGCATGACTTGTGAACGTGTTTCCCTATGTATGGTGGTGTGTGTGTCTGTGTGCGTGTGCACATCCCATTGGTGGTCTCCTGCATGCTAGTTTTGAACCTTAATAAGCCCTTGCCTCTGCTCGCCGGATGTGAAGACAGGGAGAGAGAGAAAAGGGCTTTCTTACACTTCAATTTCATGCATATTTTCTTTGAGGCTAATGAGAGCCTTAAATACGGTGCCAGACTTCAGGCTGCGCTGTTGAAGGCTGACATTTTCACACACAGTGGCACCTTGTCACTGCGGATGAAGTCCTTCTACCTGGCTGTTGAGAGGTGTGTGTGTGTGTGTGTGTGTGTGTGTGTGTGTGTGTGTGTGTGTGTGTGTGTATTGGCCTTTTGTGCATCTACGGGCATATGTGTGAAGAAAAGAAGAGATTTGGTATCCTGGTCTGTACAATTCAGAGTTGCTGTGTGTTTTTGCTTGCGTGCAGGTGGGTGTACCAGCCCATGCGTGTGTTTTGTTTTTTTCAGGATGGTATATTAAGAGGCAGAATGGAGCAGGAAAAGTGATGTGGTTCAGGAACACAGCACTGTCTCACTTTGATTTATTATATGTGCTTTGTATATATGTTTGTTGAATGCACTTGTGTGTTTGTATGGGCACATTTCGACAATTTGTTGATAGACGGTGTATGTGCTAGTTCTCTCTCCAGCTAATACCTACCTTTGTATACTCCTTCCCTTATCTGTGCTGAACATATACTGATTCTCATGTAGATCTCTGGACAGAAGGCAGCTCTCATAGATCTCTTCCTTTGTAAACTTAAACTCTTGGTTCCATCTGCTTTATTTGTATCATAGTGTTGTGCAGCACATATCATCAAATTGATAGTGATACAATTCCTATCTAATCACAGCTCCGGACAGGTAAAATTATGAATAAATAAACACCTGAAAGGACCTGCTCATCTTGTCAGCATTGTTGTCATCTTCCATGAAGCCTAAACAAATATGTCTGCCAGGTGTCTTACCTCGCAGAGTAGTCACAAAATGGACGTTGGAGGTAATTATAGAGCTTGAGATATGGAAGGGAAACTTTGTGTGTGCATGTGTGTGTGTGTGTGTGTGTGTGTGTCTATATTTCCATATCCCGTGCTGAAAGAGAAAGAAGGTATGAAGTATGACGCTCAGTTGCTTTTTGGTTGTCTGATAGCTCTGCTGCCCCCTTATAATGATAAAACAACTTTATGTCATTTGATTGTTCACTGTTTCTGAGGCCTTTTGTTGCAGGCTCAGTCTTATATATGCACTATACCGTATGCCTTAGTCTAAGCCAAGGACAACAGAAGAGGCTACTGGGAAAGCCCAACAATGAAGGTGTCTGTTTGCATGTCTGGATTTGTGTGTGTGTATGAGTGTGTGTGAGCATACGTGCGTGTGTTTGTCTCCCACACGGCCCCGCTGCTGCCACTCACTGTAAACTAGTATGCAGCTCGTCACAGACAGACGTTGACACACTCCCAGTCTAATGTGCTCATTAGGGACTGCACAGCACACACATAATTGATAGCCATGACACACACAATGCATACACACATTATTGCAAAAAACAGTTTCCTTTTTTTAATGCTGCAGTAGAAAACAAGGTTATATGAAGTCATATAATGGGGGTTCATTGTCAAGAACAACAACAACAGAAAACGAAAGAACGAAATGAAAAAGACTAACGGCACAGAATGCATTACAGTATCTGTGCTGTTTACATGCCGATATTTTACACATAAGGATTTTTTTTTTTATTTCTCTACCCTGGCAGCTGTCAGTTACTTCAGCAAATTAACTGCCAAAAATGTAGCAGAACTTGTCACTCAAGAGGTTAGTGTAACCATGGTTACCTTTCATAGCCCAAAAAGATAAAGCTGCAGTGTGGAATCATGGCAGAGTAATTAGACAGAACAAAAAAACAAAAAACAAAAAAAAAACAAAAAACAGGACCAATCAAAAAGGCATTCAACAATATGAAACAACCAAGAGTGCTTATAAATAACAGTTTACATGTGAAATATCTTTATAAAGTAACATCTTTTTTGTACAACCTTTAATATCTTTTTAGTGTTCATACAGCGGCACATGTAGAGTAGTGTCTGGTAAAAAGAGTCTTTAACCCTTTGAGCACGAGTTGGGAATAAAAAGATTCACCTGTTGTCATCCTTTTGCTACCTATCTTTTTTCGTATCCTTTGATTAAATAACACATTTATAAAACTATTGTGCAAAACAATTTTATTTATGTCTTCATATACTGTGCACCAGCAGATAGTCATAATCCTTTTAAATTAAAAAATATAGAAATTATGCATAATTTAGACAGGAATTAGTTAATATGTTTTTATATACATATTTTACACAGACCTGAATTAATATAGGTCCCTGATCGACCAAAGTAAAAGACTTCAGATTTCTTTTTTTTTTCTTTTTTTCTTACCACATAGCTTCAATGCTTGTGTCAAGTCCTGCAAACATATCTCAAACAAATATTAAGCCCAAGATGAAAACCTTGCAGTGAGTAGAGAATCTCCTTTTAAAAAAATGCTTTCATGTCTAGGATTAGACCCACTGTATGTCTGGGAAGCAGGCATTGCAGACACAATGCACACATTGTCCATCTAATTCTCACAATAGCTTCAGTAATTCACAATCTCAAATCTTGAGTCAATAGTGTTTGGATCTTAGGTGTAGAAGTGCTTTGACGTACTCAGAGGGTTAAATTTTAAATGCTGACTCCAGCACAAAACAGAAAAAATTAAACATAACAGCGAGCGAGAGAGTGAAAAAAAGAAAAAAAATCATGGAAAGTGCACCAGATTTAGTTAGAAAATGTTTAACTAAACTGTTTTCTTTATGCATGCAGCTTATCACATCCCAGTGATGTCAAAATATAAAGGAACTTAATTCCATTTACACAAGTTTCAAAATACACACCACTTCATTTTAGAATCTCTTTTTTTAAACCTTCATATACTGTATCTTCTCAATGACAACAGCCCCCATCTGCACAGTTTGAAAAAAAGTCACTCTATTCCTGTCAAAGGAGATCACTAAAATCGAGTGTCTTGGGCCAGAGTGAGTCTACCTCACACAGCGACAAAAGGAAAAAACAACTGCTACAACACAAAATTTAAAATCATGTGCCAAAACTCAAAACAGTAGTTGTATGGCATCTTTGTGCAGTTCCATCATGTTAATAATCCTTTCTTTTCTTCGAAAGAAATGTCTGTGAAAGGCTTAAGAGAGACAGAGCAAGAAAGAGTGAGCCATTACAAAATAATGCAGCATTGTCCCCAGCCAGTGCTACTGTTTCTCCAGCTCACACACATACATGAGGTGGTCCTCGGGGGACTTCCCATGAGTCTTGCTCAGGTGAAGCTTGACCGCGTGCTTGCTCGCAAAAGTCCGGTTGCAGAGCTTGCACTGGTACATAGCCCCACTGTCGTCGTCGTCGGGGGAGGGTGACGGGGATTCAGTTGAGGGCAGGGTGGTTAAGGATGAGGGGAGGGAGATGGGTACAGAAGAGGGCAGGGATGTGGGTAGAGAGGAGGGTAAAGGGTGGCTGGATGGATGAAGATTAGAGAGCAGTTTTTCAGATAGTCCTTTGGTGTGGCGTTGTTGATGATGTTGCTGTGAAATCTGGCTGAGCAGCTGCTCCCCAGAAAGCTTGGCCAAGTCTCGCAGACGGAAGCCCAAGTGGGATTCCAAGTGGCTGACATAGGTGGACGGTGAGCGGATCTGAGAGGCGCAGTCACTGCAGAAGAACACAGGGTGACCTGAATCCAAGTTTTTCAAGAACTTGGTGCCACCGGTTCTCCTTAGCTGGTACTTGACATTAGCCAGCCAGTGGGATATTGTAGTCATTGAGAGGCCAGTGAAACGGGAGATGTGCATTCTCTCTTGTGGGCTCAGGTCCGACATCATGTACTTGCCATCACTTGTTTGTCTCAGACTGGAAGCAAACTGGGCTTGTAGGATGAGGAGGTGTTGAGGGTTCCAGTTGGACTGGCGGCCTTTACGTTTCTGGGCTGGTGAAACATCTTCTGTCTCCTCCTGTGTGACACCTTCAATGTCGGAGCGCTCGGACAGGCTGGTAGGTGTGGAGGACTTGGAGACAGTCTGACTTTCTGTCAGGTTCCTCAACATATCAGAAATGTCTGACAGTGCGTTTTCTCTCAAAGGGGAAGTGGACATAAAGGAAGCTACTGCAGCTGAGGCTTTGGTCATAGTGACAGTGGAGGAGGGAGAAATTGAGGATGGGGTGGTTGTGGTGGAAGAGAGAGCCGTTGAACCCAAAGAACCACTACTGCTGTTTTTATCAGCATTTTTGCCTTTGGTGAGATCTATGGGTTGGTCATTGTTTAGATGTTGCTGGTAGAAGTAGCGGTCTAAGCGGTCATTACTGGGCTTTTTGGTCTGTGCTGGTGGGGTGGAAGCAGCCACTGCTGCTTTCTCTGCCAGGCTGTTACTCATCTTGAACAGCATGCTCATCGGGTCAAGGGAGGGCAGGGCAGGCTTAGCGGCCTTCCCCAGGTGGACGTTCATTACTGACTGCAGGGCGCTGAGAGGGTTGACGAATGGCTGTTCTGGAGGTGGATGGTCTGTGATGATAGCTGTACTGCCACACATGGAGGCAGGCAGGGGGGACGTCACAGCTGTGGACTCCACTCCATTCTCCACAGACTCCTTTATAGAAATATCTCCATTTGAATCTCTGTGATTGGTTCCACCTCCATCACCTACTGCCTTTTCCGTTCCACTTGTATTCTCTGGAGTTTTACAGCCTCCTGCTCTGTTTTCTTTTGGCGATTCTCCTTGGGCTGAGTCCCCTGCCTCACTGTTGCAAGGTGAGGGCGTGGTACGTCTCAAAGGAGATCCCCTCACAACACCACTGGGCTCTCTCATTTTCTCCTCTACCTTTGCCACTTTCTCTGTCACTTTCTTGACCAGTTCCTCCATTGCATGGAAGTTGTTTTTGGGTAATGGGGAGTTCTGGCGGCTGGGAGGGGAGATCAGAGGCTGGATCTTACCAGTGGGAGAGAGAATCTCCCCACCAGGGAACATATACTTAAGGGGAGAGCTCTTCCCAGAGTTGCCTAACGAGAGCTTCATTATGTTTGGGAGCTGGTAGGCAGCATGGATACTGGGATACCCACCCCAGCTTGGAGCTCCATTTTGGGCTTTGTTGATGGCTGAGGTCACTGTGTTCTCCAGGGACTTGAGGATGTCAAGACCCCCTTTCGGACTTTCATCCAGATCCTCCTCTGTTAGATAGGAGTATTTTGAAGAAATATCAAACTTCTCCTCAGTCTCTTCCTCGCCTGCTTTCTTCTCTTTGTTGAGATTACCATTGTTGATAATGGACTCTTTAGTGCATTCTTCTTCCCTCTCCTCCTTTTTTATCTCCACAACCATGGCAGTGGGGGAGATGCTGGTTGGAGGAGGCACTGGGGCAGGTGGAGGGGAGAAGGTTGTGGCAGCCAGGGGAACGGACTGGACCTTTTCTTCAGCTGTTGCATTGGGTGTGGGGGTTGGGGTTGAGGATTCTATAATGGGTTTGCCTTTCTTAATAGCAGAGTTGGTGACTTTAATAAAGTGTCCAGTCACCATCATGTGAGCAGTTAGCTCTTGCAGTGTGTCATGAGAGCTGCCACACTCCATACATTTGAGGATCTGTGACTTCCTGGATTCAAACTGCCAGGCATAGCTGGCACCGTTCTGGTGTCCATAGCGGTTGTTAGGTGTGATGTAAGGATTGGTGACCTTTTGGAGTATGTCATTAGAGTCGTTGAGGGAGGTGGGCTTAGGTGTGGTGCCTCCATTAGAGTCTGGTGAGCTAGGGATGTCTAGTTCCATTGGGACTCTCTTTCGAGCTGAGGAGATGATCTTAGCTGCCACTGGTGTAACAGGCTCTTTCAGAGGCACTTTCTGGTAGTGTTTCGTCTTGATCATATGGACACTTAGGTCCTGGAGGGATTCAAAGGAGTGCCCACAATACATGCACTTCAGAACTTTCTGGGCATCCTCCTTCCCCTCCATCTCTAGCAAGGACCTCTTTCTGGGTTTTGACCACCGTTTAGCACCCTCACCATCTGTCTCGTGGTTATCATCGCGGTAGTGGCCTGTCTCATTCATGTGCACTGTGAGCTCCACTAGTGTGTCATATGCCGCACTGCAGTCCTTACAGCGGAACTTGCTGGCGCCAGTGAATATAGAGCCATACAACTTGGAGCTCTGCCGGTACAGCTGGACGGTACTGAAGAGGTTGGGTTCTGTAGACGCTGTGGATACAGCCACTGTGGGATGTTGAACCAGCCCCAGTCTGTTGTTGTGGTTCTGTGAGGCCTGTTGGAGGGTTTTAGCCATAGCTGTCTGGTGCCAGTCATAGCCTCCACTTCCACAGCTACTGCTACTGCTGCTACTACTGCTGCTGCTGTGACTGCGAGGGGGTTTTTCTGCAGGAGGCTGGCTCAGGTTCAGATTCAGTGTGGACCAATAGGAGTTGGTCAGGAAGGAAGTGTAAATGGCCTTCATCTTCTCCAGGCTGTCGGCCACAGACCCTGTTGTGGCTGAAATGGCCTCATCTCCACTTACTGTGGCAGCAGCATTGGCAGCAGCCATCATGACGGAGGAGGAAGATAGGGATAGGGCATTTGAGGGGTCTTTAGAGAGGAGGACATCATCCTCATTTTTAAGTGAGGAGATCTCAAAATCAGACATTCTGTCACTGGATTCGCTCAAGTGAGACTCACTGTCGAGCTCTTGACCAGAAAAGTCAGCAGCATTGGGGGAGTCATGGAAGCCAGTGGATCCTGGCCTGTCCTTTAGAAGGAAGTCCTTGTCTTGACATAGGAACTTGGCAGCAGGCTCCTCCCCCTCCTGCGCTGAGTCATCTCCATCCAGGTCCTCATCCAACAGGGCTGCTTCCTTCTCATCTTCAGGGACGTATGCTGCTCAGGCAGAGAGAAGAAAAACAAAGAGGGAGAGACATTTGTTAGAACCATACTGACAGCATATCTAATGATGGAGATCCTCAACTCTGTATTCCTGTTTCTTCACCAAGCCGGGAACTGATAGAAACACAAGATACTGACATTCACACTTTCTCAAGAGGAAACAGTGCAATCATCCAATGGCATTCATAGACAAAGTATTTCCTATAATAAACAGTTGCAGTAATTCTTTTCTAACTTCCGCCTTTTACATTGACATTGTTTTCAAATTGGAATCAAGTTACCACCCCTCCCATTCTCTCTCCACCCCCAGGTCTTTGTTCTGTACTGCAGAAAATCAGAGACAGCCAGAGAGAGAGATGGAGAATGGAAAGAGAAAGATGGAGGGAGGGAGAGGGGAAAAATGTCTCTTCAAACAGAACTTGCCACCTTATTCTTCTCAAGGGGCAACAGCTTGAAATTAAAACTAAATTTGAAATTAATGAAGCACATTCTGGCGGTGGCATTCGTTTCTGAAGTAATAAATTACTTGTATCAACCTCGGAGACAGCGGTTCCTGTCTGTCAATTAATATGTCTTACGCTTCTTCTGCAGACTCTAATGCATTCCCTAACAGACACACTCGCCATTTAAATTAAGCATGCATTTTCACTCATTACACTGCTCAGCCCTCGCCTCCTCGTAAATAAAAATGAATGTATGTACGTTTGCCTGCAACAAATCTCTCCCTGCAAAACCCATTTGCTTCAATTACCAAAGATTAGAAAAAGTTTAGAGTTATTATTTACAGTTTAGCTTCGGGGAGTGGGCTTGAGGCTTTCAATTTATATTCAAATCCCTCTAGTTTAAGAATAATACAATGGAAATCATAAAGAGAAAATACGTATCAAGACAAATCACAGTCTCGCCTCTTTGTACATCTATGAATGTTTCTTTTTTTTTTTAATAAGTCTATCAAAAGGATAAAACAACATCAGTTGAGAAATGCAGCATGCTCACACTTTGTGATTAAGGCTGGATTTCTGAATAACAATTGAAGTGCACGCAGGCGCATGCATACACAAACCTCTTGTTTTAGCAACTACACTGGCAAAGAAGATGAGCGTGTGTATGGACGTCAGTGGCCTTGTGCCTAGCATTCCTTTCTGTAACAGGCCATCACTCATCTGAGCTGGTATGTAAACACAGAGCGAGCCGGTCAGTGGGACGGGTGTGGCACGGAAGCACATATTCAATCTGAATCTAACACTAAATAAATAAAATAATATATAGTAAAATAATATGGTATAAGTAAATTTTGTTGTATCTATAATAAGAGAGAGTAAAATTATGTATAAACAGGAGGATTAAAGAGAAATATGCAAGGTAGCTAGGTTGAAAACAAAACTCCAGATAGTGCCTACAGTTATGTGAAAATGCGGGCCTGAATACATGGGAAAATGCGGGCTTCCACATGTAATACCTACACAACCTGCCAGCCACATCATACAACACACTTCAGCCGTTGCCGACTCCCGTCTCTAACTGAGCACCTCAAGAAGTGTGTGTGTGTGTGTGTGTGTGTGTGTGTGTGTGTGTGTGTGTGTGTGTGTGTGTGTGTGTGTGTGTATTTGCGTATGTGCTAGTACTGCATCAGCAGCAACACAGAGAGGAGTCTCTGTCATTGTCAGGCTACTGGTTGCCATCGGCGATGATACGACACCACCGTGGGACAAACAGATGCACAGAGACACAGATATCCCAGAGCCTATCACACACACAAACAGGCACACACATACACACCAGTTGTACTGTAACTGCTTTGCCTTCAGGCAATCTCGGGAACTTCTGTGTTGAACATGCAGTTTGCTCTAGCCTTCAGTCTAACAAAAAGGATCCATTTGAAACACTTCAAACACGTTATCATGTATTAGATGTTGTTATGTGCGATCTAAAAAACTGCTGGGTCACATGACCCCTATCCACAATGCATCAGTTACTAATGTTTGTTTTTTATTTTTATTGAAGTGCATCTATCTTAAAACCTTGATCCCTTTCTGCTGCTTGTTTTAACATTTATGGATATAAAACACGCACACACACACACACACACAAACACACATCCCCCTCTCTCACAGCTTCCCCATCTCCCCCCGTCTCGCTCTCTCTCTCCCTCTCGCTCCCCCACTCTGTCTCAGAGACACATCCACCCGCCCGCACATACGTGCAGCCGAGCAGACCCACATGTACATGCCATCTGTTCTGAATCAGCCAAAACGACAGCTGTTTAAGAGAACAATGCTCTGGCTGAGGAAACAGCCGAACACAGCAGCCTGGCGCTCTCATCAAGGCCAAACATCAATGTGAAATCTCCTTTAAAACACAACGTACGCACTCCGCTTCAAATTAGCTGCCTTTGTGTGATAAGAACACGCTGTGTATTTGTGTGTGCATGTGCCCATCTGTGTACCTGCAAGTGTGTGATATGTATAGAGACACATGCAGAGGATCAGGGAGAAAATTGTGTTTGCCAGCAAGACCAGTATGTGCTGAATGAAACCTCGGTGTGTAGGCTACATCCACCTACACGGAGCATGAGGCACACGACTGATTTCTGGACTTGTTTGAGGCAAAGGATGTTGAAATTTGGAAAACATTTGACATTTAATAGGCGCAGTGTTACAATAAATTAATATAATGGCTTGCATTGAATGAGCTGCAGTGGCAGGTTAGGTTCAACTACAGCTGCCTGCATTGTTTTGTGACATCATAAAATAAATACCCTGTTGATTGCAGTTTCAACAGTCTCAATATCCTTGTGAATATAAACGTCGTCCTTGCTGTGATATATTTTATGGGTGAAATTGTGGCTTGTTTAAGTTCATTTTGAACTTGGCTTACTTCTGCGTGTCACCATCCACCCAAAGCTTGCAGGCAATGTTGCTATTTCACTATGTGCAGTCGTGGTTCCTAACCTGTTTTGTCTAACAACCCTGTTAGATGAGCTCAAGTACTCTGGTATCATCACCACCCACTATGTTCTAAATGTGTTTCAAATGAATTGATTTTAACACTACTAATTATATAAAACTGATATCATTGCACACAAGACAAAGTGATAAATTTAGGCTTTGTTTCTCTTTTTGTAGTTCAGTCAAGTTTACATTCATAATACTACTACTTAGACTGTTTGACCCATTACTTCTAGCTATTAATTCCACCTCTCTGCTAGATCACCAGGTAGTTTTCACATGATCTCAATCCAACCCTGTGCCCTAGAAATTGTGTTTGTATGTTAAAGGTACAGTGTGTAGGGTTTAGTGGCATCTAGCGTTGAGGTTGCAGAACTGAAACTTCTCCCATGTGCTAAGTGTGTAAGAGAACTACGATGGCCAACAAGAAAACGATTATGGCCCTATGTGGAGAGCCAGTGTTCAATTTATTCATTCTGGGCTACTGTAGAAACAACATCGCAGACTGTGGAAGAGAAACTGCTCCATAATGTAGATGTAAACAGCTCATTTTAAGGTAACAATAACACAATTCTTATTTTCAGGTAAATATCAACTAATGAAAACATAGTTAGGAATATTACAGACAATTTCTGCCAACTGATGCCATTGAATCCTAAACATTCGACTTTTAGTAAACATCTTTCTTAATTATGTTGCTGTGACAACGTAATTGCAGCCTGAATTATTTTAGACAACATTTCTTTAAGGTATGGAAACACTACATTCATGGCTTCCCAATGAGGGTTTTGGGGAGAATAGCAGGCATACAAAATGACAATTTGACACCTAAACTCCCCGTTTTTTTTTTTCAGATTCTTTTTTAATCAAAAATGTAATTATAAAGACTCCTCTCTTAATTGGGGAAATGTTGTGATTTCAGTGGATATTATATTGCAAGGTTGTCTATTTCCCGCTGATAAGTTCAGTATCAACATTTTTGCGACTTTTCAGGTATGTTAATCAGCAACATTTCCTCATTATGTTAGTAGAAAATGTAATATGCACGGCATTATGTTTTCCTCACATCATATTTTCTGTTTCAAATGAGTTGTATTTGTAATGTTTAGAAGTGGGGGCTGCTCAATCACACCACATGATGAACCTATGGCCTGTGTTGTTCAGTCAGCCTCTAGTACGTGGTAGTCTACCAGTTATTGTGACAGTAAATAAATTGAAAAAAAATAAATAGTTTAAATTATATAATAATAATCATAATAATAATGAACAATAACAAAATTTCCTCCTGAACATGTAGATTTTTATTTTTTCTCAAATTAGCTGCCTCACTCTGATCTTTCCTATAACCCCGTGGCTGGGAATCACTGTTATGCCCCTAACTTATTAGAAGACTTGTTAGTTTTGCCCTAATAGCAACACACTGTAATATTCCTATTGGGTTCAAGAGAGTAGCTGTTCATTGCCCCACTGTTTCTTTAGCCAGAACTTGGCACAGCATGGTTTCACTGTGTTTGCATGAGTGCAAGACGGGTAAAGGGTCACTCTACACCTTATCCATTATTGTATTTATTGTTGTAGCTAATGCAGTCAAATAAAGCTGCAGCATAATTTATAGTGCAAACCACAGAAGAAGGAGAAAGGAGACATGAATAAATGTGGTAGAAGGAGAGGAGACTTAGGGGAGAGGAGGAGGAGGATGAGGTGGAGGAGAAGGAGGAGAAGGAGGGGGGCAGGGCTTGGAAGGAAGTCAAGAGTGGGGCCACACACACACTCGCACACAATGTGAACGTGCAGAGATGATCCCCAAGGCTACTGGCTTAGGTCCAGGCTGCAAGGTTCACAACACTATGACCCAGGATACTGAGATAAATGTGGAGAAACACACACACACACACACACACACACACACACAAACACACGCAAAACCGCTGGAGTAGAAGAAGCCTGGGCCAAACACACCAGGTATGCAGGTGCTCTTTTAATTAGTAGAGAGAGAGAGAGAGGGGGGAAGAGAGAGTTCCAGATGAATTGTCAGCAGGGTGGAAGAAGTGGTTTGATCTCATTTTCAGGCGAACAGGCCGGGGAGAGATTGCCGATTCTGAAACTGAGGCAAGCAAGCAAACGCCACAGTTGTTTCCAGGAGAGCTGGAAGGGCTCGGAAATTATTCTTGACATCTGAACAAAATTACAAATCCCTGCTATTAAAAGCAAATAATTCTAATAATAGCCAGTCAAATGAAACTAAATGGACATTTTGGAGTTACAGTCAAAAAAACTTGAAGCTGTGTTTGTGAACTGCGTCTCTGTATTCCTGTCTGTGTGTGTAAAGTGAGGAAATGCTTATGCACTCTGCAGATGTTATGATGTTAGGAAACAGTTTATCATGCTTATATAACCACTTAACAGCCCTATCAGACACACTGGCACGTCAGCGTTGCCTGTTTACACTTCTGCTTAAACCATGCAGTTTCAGTGTGTGTGTGTGCGTGTGAGAGAGACAGACTGAGACAGACTGTCCTCATCAGTCTTATGTAGGGAAACATTTTTGTTGAGACAAAGCTGAAGACATGTCTGTAGACCAGAGATGAAAGCAACCCCTATCCGAACTTTCTCACATGTACACTATGTGTGAGTGTATTTATACATATGTGTGCGTTGCATGCATCCACCCCCATGCCAATTCCCACTTGATGAGATCCTATAATCTCCACCCTCACCTCCCTCCCTACCCCCTTTCCATCCCTCCCCAATCACCAGTGCAACCCACATTAATGAAGTTAATTGAATCTGAGATCGATAATACTTAATTATTGTGATTTGACATGCGCAGACAAATTGGTGGGATGGCTTCTGTGTGTGTGTGTGTGTGCAGCAAGGGTGGTTAAAGGGGCATGGCTGTCTGCAGTGAGCGCCTTGGGATTGGCGAGGCGTGCCATCGATCTCGAGAGGTGTTCCATCGACCCAGACGGCTGACGAATGGAGCTGTTCCCTCAACCGGCTACATGACTTACCAGACCTGTAACATATTTACAGTATCATCGGAATATGATGCTCTAATTGCTTCTCCAACGGCCCGCCATGTTGCTAGAAACATTGCTGCACATGCTGTAATAATGACTCGTGCACAAATCACCATGATAGTCCTGCAGGAAATGTGGATGGTTATCAAAAGCAACATTATAGTTATCTCCTAAATATTTCAATATTCTCGTAGTACTACTCAAGGCATTTGAAATGTAAATATGAGATAAATATTTGTTTTTGGTCATCACTTTGGTGTTTATTGTTACAATATTGAACTTATCTTGCAGAATACTAGGTCGGAATTAATTCAATATGACTACTGATGTGTTATCACTTCAGTGTTATACTCAAGTTTACTTTTTAAGGTACTTTATCTAAGTACAGATTTCTTACAAAAAAAAAGACTGGTAGAAAGTGGTAAACGAAGCCCATGCATATGATTTAAATTTTAATCAAGTGTATTAGTCAGCAAGTGAAATAAATAATGGGTAAATTATACCTACTCTACCTGTTTGTTAATAGTGACAGCTGCAACATAGAAAATACATTAAATATACTCTAAGATATTTTATAATCCCTGCACTGCAACGTGCGCATGTGTTAGCAACCGTGCAGCAAGGCCAAAGTCGGTTTCATTCATGAGACTGGAGAGAACTGAGCTGTATTCAAACGATGCCTACCTCTCTTGGGTCGCTGTTTCTCACCTGACACGAACCAATCAGTAGAGCACGGTGTGGTCAATTGTCAATAGTCTCTGAATAGCAAGGCGGTATGGTTTTAGCACTGTCATCTCTCATTTTAAAGGTTCCAAGTTTGAATGCAATGGCCAGCTGCGGCCAAGAGTTGATATTACTGACTTTTTATGAGTAATCAGTAGTGTCGTGTATTACAAAAATGTTAGATATTTATATCTAGTACGTTTAGTGTGCCATAGCTGTTAAGGTACTGTTTCCTTAAGACATGAACAGTAAACTGCTCAAACAAATTGAGTGCAAATTTTTACTACATATTATTTGTATGAATCAGTTCAAGAGGCTGTGGCTTAGATGTACAGAGGGTCGTCCTTTAATCACAAGGTTGTTGGTTTGATTCTTTACTCCTGCTTGTCAAAGACACTGGCCCCCGACCTGCTCGTGACTGCCAGGCCAAGATCTTGCATGGCCGCTCTGCCACCATCAGTGTGTGTGTACGGGTGAATAAGGGGAAAAATTAGAAAGCACTTTGTCCGGTGAGGTAAAAAGGCACTATAAATGCAGTCCATTTACAAAATGCAGCCCAATAATAGCGGTTAGATTTTTGTTTGCTCTAAAATGCACTTTTTTTCAGGCCTGTATCTGTATGTACTGTATATGAATTATTTCTATGAGGAACTAGCTCCATGCTGATAAGCAGTAATGAACAGCACGATAGTCCGAAATATGCAAAATGCCTTTCAAAAAAGCTGAGATAATATTAGCATATACAGCACATAGTGGCAGTGGCGTTAGCGAGAGAGAGAGGGAGGATGAGAGAGGGGAGATTAGATTTGGAGTGGCAACAGTTAGTGTGTCTGTCTGTGACTGCAGCAGCATCGCAACACACTGAAATACTGCGATTATTCAGAAACACACACACTGTTGTAGCACGCTTGTGTTCGTCCTTAAATGTTTGTGTGTGCGTGTGTGTGTGTTTGTGTATGTGTTGTGTTAGCCTGGCTAATCATCTCCCCATGCCACTCAGCTGGGGAGCTGCTGACACTGTATTTACATGCTGCTGTTACAGTGCCAATACAAGAGTGTATGCCTGGGCTAGAGAGCTACTGACAAACTCACTGATGCGTGTGTGTGTGTGTGTGTGTGTGTGTGTGTGTGTGTGTGTGTGTGCGTGTGCTGTATTTATACATGTGCAGAATTTACTAAGCAAAACATATCAATTTTCACAATCAAAATCAAAAATCAAATGCAGCACCATTTCAAATGAGTTTGTTTTCAAGACATATAACTTATCACCTAAACACTAATTTTAACTGTGGCAAAGTGTGTGCTTGCATGTGTGTGTGTGTCTGTGTGGTCTAAAAACAGTCAGTTATTTATAAACATGGTAACAAAAGTGTAAAAAAAACAGTTCCAACTAATTATCAAGTCAGTATTTCCAGTTATATCTGACTCTTGGCATCCTAAACACATGAAAGAGGTGAATAATTCTCTCTCTCTGTCGCTCTCTCCCCCTCTCTCTCTCAAACATACACACACACCCAGGCTAACACACACTTGTTGTCAGTAGCACTGAGCCTCTATGTGACCTCTCGCCGACTGTAAAGCTGCTAGTTAATTAAGGAGGAGTTGTAAAGGAATAAGTGATATAGTGTAGACAACAAGGATCACTATCTAATTCAATATCTTGTGTTAAAGATTTACAAAGAATACATATGCGAAACCAATCAAAAGGTGGACAGAAAACAAAAGATGAACTGGGTGAAACCCTTACATGATAAATTAAAATGAGAAAAGAAAGCAGAAGAGATGACAATGTTGGTTAAATCTGGATGATGCCCCTCTGCTGTATTACAAATGTCAAACATGCTATGAAAGGTGAAATAATAACTAGGTCAGCACCCATGCATTAGCTGCTAGAAACAGAGTATATGCCCAATAAAATTAAATCGTAATTCCCTTTTAACTGAACAGGACGAGAATTTAATGTGTACATTACAGACCACAACACATTTCACATGCCACTCTGAGGCTCTAACAACCTCCCGGTCCACACGGCGAATCAATATAAAATGTGATGTGTGAGGAATATGCCACACTTAGGCCCGCTGTTTAGCTTTTGCAAAAAGATCACCACCTTTATCTAAACTAGCACTTCACACACTGATTTGAGTTATACTAGACAGCTAGCACAAATTAGCCCTTTTTGTTACATCATTTATTACCTAAACAAAACAAAACAAAAAAACACATCATTTAAGATTACAGATCATTTATGTTCCGAGCTCCTCGAGGTTTTCAATTTCAAACTTTTAACTGTAGTAGCAGTATGATAGCTACAACTTCCATGCCTGAGCTGGAATAAAGAGCTCTAAACCAGCAGCCTGAGAAGCCTACAAATTAGGCTTAGGTGGTATCTCTTCTTTAACACCTTCCTGGAATTTCAACAGGGTATATGGTGTATGATGGAAATAGAATAAAACTCACCAAAACCATCTTGGTCAGTCTTGTTAGTCAACAATCACCAACTCTGGTTTGACTGAAATAAACCTCAAGCCAATGAATTAGATGTGAAAACAAACAGTTTTTCCTGCTGTCTCTCTGCTCTGGTTTTGCTGTTGTGGGCACGACTCAGGCTGGCTGTCTACAGTCGGTCCTGTAGTGTTATCCCCACCACTCGCAGTCGGCTCAGCTGCCTGTTGCACCAGACTGACCTCTGGTGCACTATATGCACTATGGGATTTCTAAAGATCCTGGTAAACTGTAATACCATCTGACAGAATTTGACAACAAAATTACTTATTCACAATATGGCTGAAAAATATGTAGAAAACCAAATATCAAATATGATGCTTTTGACCAAACAGCCTATCTCGATATTGATACTGGGACGATACTGGAGGGTTGAATATTGGTGTTTTCATTTATTATTTTCACAATGAGATTTTTGATGAATAATCATCAGTTAAGTGACTACAGGCAAATACAGAACAACATCACCTTACTGTAATGCAGCCTTTAAAGCCAGGAAAATACAACACTTACAACATCCAAAATCTTAGAGCATATCTTGTTCTCATATCACAATTGATATAATATCAATATGATGCTCAGCTGTTATTCATAAAACATAATGCTGAAAGTAATCAGTGTATTCAAACTAACAGCACAAACCGTGGCCCTTTTTGATAGTTCTGTGGAGGCCATTTATCGAAAGAGGTTTTTAAGAAATCTAAGTTGTTATCAACTGAAATAAACCACATATTGCACAGTTCCTCACACAGCTCCTCCTGCTCCTTCCTGTTTAAGCAGGAAACTTGCTTCAGGTTTACAATAACTACAGCAGTCATTAGAAAGTGCCGGCAGTGCGTACTAAAAGTATTCAGCTGGACGAAAACGAAATGTGCCAGTACTTTGTAGCACTGAGTACTGGCCCAATTAAAGCACTGTACAGCATAATATATGCAAGTGTTAGCACAGGGCTCACTGCTATGATGTGTGTGTTGAAGACACATGGAGGATTTTGGTGTCTGAGTTCTAATCACCTACAGGAGCATTTCAACGGGGCGATATATCCAGAGAACATGAAAATGAATAAACATGAATAAAAAGTATATAGAAATACAGTGTGTGTGTGTTTGTGTGTGTGTGTGTGTGTGTGTATGTATGTGTGTGTGTGAACAGACACACACAGGCAACGATATCTCCCTCACGCTACACAAATATTATCAGTGGGCGACTGTTTGTCAGTAAATGATCCTCTGCCTGTCCTTTGTTATTCAGATAGCTTGCACTTGGAGCAGCCACTCTCTCAAAGCCCACAGGGCAACCTAGGGTCATGAGCACTCGTCCCAGGGGATGTGTGTATGTGTGTGCATGTGTGTGTGAAAAACCAGCGGGATGTGCAGAGTTAGCCAAGCAGGGCTGAGCAAGATCCATCATTTCCACCATCTCCCATTTGTTTCTCCTCTCTGAACTCCCTCCATCCTTACCTCCCACTCGTCCTGTGTTCTTCCTCTCTTTAATGCCATTTCCTGCCTCTTTTTCTCTATCTATCTCTCCCTTTCTGCCTCCGTCATCTCCAGCCCATCTCACACACATAGGCTTGCTGTTTTCTCTTTCACTTTCCCCAGTTAGTTCCTTTGTTTTTCTCTTACTTTTCCCTGAATTACTCAATATTTTTTGCAGGTTTTCACCATTTTTCCAGAGAACAGATTGGACTTCCCAAGAAGACAAGGGTGCACATACAAGTGGGCACCCACCGCTGCGCACACAACTCAAGAAAATACCATAAATACCATAATATACTATGCGCAAGGACTAAAATAATACATTTAAGACACAGACATTGCAGAGGAAAATGCAGCTATATGCCAGCAAGAATTGTGCAGTAATGTCAGTGCTTTTGCACGTTGAGCGAGATTTGCTAAAATAGAGTAGAATTGTCTATGGTCTCTATTCCCCCACACACAAACACACATGCACACTATCAGAAACACGCACACATTCACACACTCTTTGCATTGCAGTCTGGTTAGTTGCTGGGTATCTATTACCTGCCAGTCTGCTCTGATCTCTTTGGACAGCTCTGATCAAAAGATGTCATCCGACCTACTCGACTGGGCTCGCTAGGGAAGTTAGCAAGGGGGAACGTTTGTGTACGTGTGTGTGCATGCGTGTGTGTTTCAGAGTAAATCACACAGTGGTCTGGGTGTAAATAAAACGACAGGATC
>CM069294.1:40872500-40890000 GCA_035609425.1 Epinephelus awoara | reverse complement strand
ATTAACGTGATATTAATATTTTCTTTTTAAATATCACAGTTATCATCAGTATTGATATACTGCAACACCATTAGTCAAACAAACTCGCTTGCCCAGGTGCGCTACTCATATACAGAAGACTTAGGTTATACTGAGCTCTTTGATGTATGCAATAAAACTGGTCTGCCAGTGCCTTCACTGGTATTTGTGCGAGTATCGAGTATTCGAGTATCTTTAAATGCTTCATATCCCAAAAATCTGCACAACCTAAGCTAAAAGGTTATGCAGGTCAATAACCTATAATAACTGATAAAAGTATTGAAATTTTGTAATTTTTTATCAGATTTTACAAAATAAAATTACAAAAAATATTGATCCAAAAGATCTCTAAATGTAGAAACATACAAACAAAATATTATTACTCCACAAGTTATATAAACCATGTGCATTATTCAGTTTTTTGAGGTATGCTTATTTTTTGTATTTTTTCAACACATGTAACATAGCACAATAGCGTCATTACGAGTTTTAGTTTTAAATACATATATTCAGGATTATGCAAACCATGATCTCCTGCAGACATTATGGGGAAATTATTAAGGGGAATTTTGGCATAATCACGGTAAAATACTACATTTGAACCACATGTAAGGTAACAGGGAAGCCAGAAGCCTTAGCTTTCTGCTGCAAAAAGAATGAATGCTTTGTCTATTATGATTTTTATTTTAGATCAATAAATATATATATATATATATAGAGGATTATACTGTAGAAACACGGCCATTACAGGGAAATACTGGTGTAATAACTGCGAAACACCACACTTGCACAGCACGTAAGTTAAGGTAACCTGAGGTCATGACATGATGACAGTGAAGACAGGAGCCTAAGCTTTCTGCTGCAAAAAGACTAAATGCTCTCGCTATTATTGTTCTTACTTTAGATCTGTTGAAACAGGATTGGGCAAATGACAATCTCCCACGGCCGTCCACAGGAGGTCTGTTTATACAGGGTAAATGCTGTCCCCTTTTACTCCAATTTATCAAGAATGTCTCTGTTTTGCAATTTTACTTTCACCACGGAGGCATGCGAGAAAAACATTTTATTCAAAAATTAAATGTAATACAGGGTGAGTAAGTGATAATGATCATTTTGTGGGTGAAGTATTCCTATAAAGAACGGATGTAGTCATTGGAAGTACTCGCTCACGAATATGTAAGTACAATGCGTGCATTAAAAAAAATAAATAAATCTAAATATTTCTTTGTATGTACGATAGTGTCATATTAGGTAATCCAAATACCTGCTGGGCTCTAAAAAGACAAGTACACAATGACAGATTACCTGAAAAAACCTTGACAGGACCCAGACACTATACACACAGTCAACAGTTTCTGTGCCTTTTCTTCCTACACTGCACACATCACCCAAACATGTCCAAGATTTCAAAATAAACCTGGTCAGTATGTAAAATGATGTGATGACCAGCAGAGACAGAGAAGACTACGATGCCATGGACACAGAGAAAACACATCAGCCACCAGCATCACTTGTTGAATTGAGTCATTTGACCACCATTTATACCCTCACAAAAATTTCACAAATGCCTCACATACAACTTTAGCACTATTTCTTCTGGTTCCAGTGTCTGTTATTGTTCTATACTGCTGTATGTCACGCCAATAAAGAGAATACTGAAATGAAACCAAAAAAAGCAATGATTAAGTTGCCACCATTCCACAGTGTGTCTCAGTGACAAGTTGCCGCACACATGAAAACACACACAGACACACCAAAAAGAAGTACACAGCATAATTTGAACTAAATACTGTTCTACAATGGCATTTCAGACCACTTTCATGCTGAATTTCAAAACCTGAAAGTCTTGTATTTATTTTATGTTGCTCTATAGGCCAAACAAAAAATGTACATTTTTATAAGGTGTTGGTACTGCAGCTTGGGGACATTCTGCGTGTCGCTCTCCATCAAAGGCTTGCTGATTCTTCCCTGTTCACTTGACTTTTTTTTTTTTTTTTTTTTTACAAAAGCTTCTCCTTCATCATCTTTGTAGCAACGTGCAATTAAAATGCAACCTGAGAGTTAAAAACAAGGCTGTTCCTCGGCTTTGATTTGTAGTTAGCGTGTTGCTAGCATGTTAGTCTGACTGCAGACATGTCACATGATGGATCTCTGGCCCTAGCAAGCCATCAACACCTTTCCTCCTGGCCACGGGGTGCAGTGTGTGCCTGAGTGTGCGTGTTTATCAGGGGGAAAGATGGGTTTTCAGTTTCAAAGCACTGGATTTGTGTGTCTGCGGCAGCGTGTGTGTGTGTGCGTGCGTCTGTGTTTCCAGCAGGACGGTAAATATACAGACAGCAATGAATTATGTCAGGAAGGAGACCGCCATTTTTAATCATGTAATTAGCCCTGAAGACTGGCAAAAAAAGAGAAGAAAGGGCTTTTATGTCATGCAAACAAAGTCAAAATGGTACCAGTGGTGTGTGTGTGTGTGTGTGTGTGTGTGTGTGTGTGTGTGTGTGTGTGTGTTTGTTTTTGTGTGTGTGTTATCTGTCAGTACATGAAAGAGCCCAAAAGACATGTCACCCAGGCTACAGGTAGAGCAAGAGGGCCAACAAGGCCCAGTCTAACTACACAACCTCAGAGTGCTGTTATGGCAACCAAGCCTACAGGGAATACATAGACATGCACATGCAAACACACACATACACTGTGCATACAAGAAACAATTAAAGAGCTCACAAGCTTTTATGCATTCTCAAATAATATACTTGATTTTCCTTATGGTGTCATGCATCACTTCATAACATGTAGTAAAGGTTGTGTGCTTCAGTTTTGCTTATCCACAATTATACACACTGTTTAAACCATACAATAGCTGATATAAACCACAAGACATGCAGCCTCTGACCTCCTGCGGGGGACTACAGGAACAATTTACAATCCCAGGGCCGTAGCTAAAGAGTCAGCACTGGGGGGAACCAAATCTGTCAGGGGGGTCTACTACTGTCTACATAAATTACACATGCACATAACAGAAATGATTGACACTTTACATGGATGTCACATATGCTATCTGACAGACATAATAAATACATTAGCATAAGATGAATGCACCAATGTTCTGCTGGAGTATGGCAACACCACTTAGACAAATCACATGCGGGAATGCAGAACACCGCAAGACTACCTTAATGGCAGTTTGTTGAGTATATAAATATGTAATTACATTACAGTTACTAATCAAAATTGGTTACTCCAAAGGTGTTTCATCCAAATATATTCCCTTCAGTAAAAACTTATATGATTAATATGATATTCTTTATGTTGCTTTGCAAGTATAAAAGTAAAATGTTTAACAGGGTAACTAGTAATCTTTAACTGATTACATTTCAAGAGTAACAATATCAACATTGATGTAACATCAACCTCAAATATCAGTCACAGTAGCCTGCAGTGCTACAGTTAGTGAGTGAAGTAAGTTGTTACTTACTACTAATACCACCATAAAACTTATTTTAAGTCATATTTGCAAATAATGAATCACTAGAAAGGATAAATATTTGTGGTGACCAAAACATGCAACTAACTTGAGCAGCACGTCTGAACATACCTGCGAAAGTTTTGTTTTTTTTTTCCAAAATTTTACTTTTTAAATGTCCAGTTACCAACTATAGATACTACAGTTTCTGGTAAAAAATAAATAAATAAATAAAAAATAAATAGAATAAAAAAATATTATAAATAATAATAAAGTACAAATTAAGCAAAGTACATGCTGATACAAGTAGTTTTCAAATGCAGCTTGAGAATGTTACTGTATTTACAGTTTGTATAGATGTGTGGTGCACACCTGGTGTAGACTTTGCTGCTATTTAATACAGTTCACATGATAAAGAAAACTTTTGAAGTAAATTAAAGTAATATTTTCTCCTTTTTCTTTTTTTTTTTAAATATCTGCTATTAAATCCCAATAAACTTCATGCCTTGAGCAAGTAACTAAACCCTTAATGATGATTTACAGATGTTGACTGGATGTTCGTCTTAAAACATGAAAAAAAGCTGACATCATGTTCTCCAGGCTGTACATGTGGATGTGTGTGACCAAGTCAGCCCCTTCTTTATCCAACCATTTCACCGCTGCACCATGTCATGTCATGAAAATTTTCCATGTTCCAGCCTTGTACAACTTACACACACACACACACACACACACACACACACACACACACACACACACACCAACAGGATACATACAGTAACTGTGGTGTTGGAGACACATAACTGTGATTTGTGACAGCTGCGTGCAGGACATCATGTGACAGCTGCACGCATACACATATGCACAAACACGTACACACACATCCCCTCAATGTAAAACAGACCGTTCGCTATGTCTGGCATGCCTTGACACAGGCCACAATTGATTAGTGTGATTTACAGCGTAACTCCCACACACATGCGTGCACACACACACACACACACACACACACACACACATGCAAGCACTCTCTGTCAGCAAGATGTGTGTTTGCATGTGTGTCTGTGTTTGTGTGTGCAGGTTTTGTATCAGGCCGGTGGAATCCATAACATCTTGTCAGGACTATGTGTAACGTTGTTTCCTCTTTGACAGGAAGTGACACTTTTTTCTATGTCTCACACATACACATATACTGTTGCTCTGACACATCCCAGCAAAAGTGCTGTTTATAAACTCAGTTCAAATCCAGGTTTATTTGGAAAACTTCATTGAACCCTTGTGTGTGTTTCTAATTAGAGACCAAATCCTGCGGCCACATTGCTCTTTTAACAAAAGCCCCCCATCTCGTGGCGTTTAGCTAAAAATACCTCGACTACAAGAGTATAGGAGTTTTTTACAGACTTGATCACATTATCTGTGTGAGAGAAAAAGAAAATCATGCACCACACAAAGCTACACTTGTACCCCATCACCCTGGGCACTGGGAACAAAACAATGGGTCGCATTTATCTAGTGAGATGCTGACAAATTTGACCGGACAGCTTTTTAAAAATGCACAAGCACCAAAAGGAGACAATTTTGGGTTCTTTGAATGAGCTCAAAATCAAGGGATGTGAAGAAATTGCATAATTCGCTTTGTGCTGTATTCTAGCATCTGATGTTGCAGATGGTGATGAATGAGACGTTTCATTCAAATGCTGAATTTAATTTAATGGAAAAGAAGAAACATGGTTTGACAGAGCTTCTATCTTTCAAAGAGTGCTCCAAGTATTTTTAATTTTATGCTTTGTGCACTACCAAACAAAACTATCTCATAGTCAGTGCTCATTAATTTTAATATACAAATATTTACATCCCCTATGAAGTTAGCAGCTTGTAAGTTAAAGCCTCGAGATGCTCCATAATTTCAATAACATTTCACAGTGAGTTTAGCTTTGAGACCAGCAATCATTTTTGAATTTTTCAAATAATGGATATCTCATTTCTATTTCATTTCAGAGTAACACAGCTTTAGCCTCCTGTGATGGAAGTCAGAGTGGATGAATCCATCAGTCTTAATTGCTGAAATTCTTGGCTGAGATATGTAATGGTTGCTTTGGCTTAAGTCATGTGGTGACGACTCGTACAGGACAGCCAAGTGAAATGAAGCCCATACGGCACAGGGGAGTTATTTAACACATATTGTTTTCTTTTAAATCATGACTGATAAGAGTTCAGGAATGCAGTGGTGCCCCGGAATTTTTTTATAGGGATGGTCAGATGGGGCCACTGAAAATCTTGAGCTGGCACATCTAAGCCTAGAGCATAACTTCAGGAATGTATGCAGTTGTATAGGCTAGTTGGAAACTATGTCAATATGAGAGCTAAGGAATCACATACTGATATACTTTGGTTTCTAATTCTACAGGTAATATTACTAATTACCTGAAGTGTATAGACTAATACAGGTACAGTCCACATTTTGAATGCTGTTTTAACGAGTTATGTATTTATTAATGCTAGTTGATTTATTGTGCTTTAAGTAGACTGGTTTTCCTTTTCCATAAAAAGACAAATACAGCCTTATTTGAAGGAGTACATTGATTGTAAGGAACAAACATTTGCTGGGAAAAAGCTCTCTGAAGTTTAGGGGAGACTCATCGGTACCCATAGTACCCATTTTGATTGGTATTTCTTAAGGTTAGAGTTCAAATTGACCCCTTTGAAAATCGCCATGCCAGTTTTTCTCTCACCAAATTAAGCCCAAATTTGGAGCATTATGTAGCTACCCTCATGACAAGCTATGCTGACGTAGTTAGTGCAAATTGATGCCTTAGGCTAACAAAACAAAGTGTACCCCGGCCTCTTAAAGGTCCAGTGTGAAGGATTTAAGGAGATATATTGGCATACATGTAATGTAATAAGTATATTTTTTTTGTATTCACCTGAAAATAAGAATTGTTGTATTTTTTTTATTTTTTTTTACCATGGAATGAGCCATTTTTATCTACATAGGGAATAGGTCCTTGTTTATGGAGATTGCCATGTTCAACACCATGTTACTACAATGGCAGAAAATGGATAAACTACTCACTGGCTCCAGATAGGGCCATTTGCGTTTTCACAATGGCAGCCATAGTAAGAATGTGACACTACTTTATTTAGTGTTTTTACTGGTTTAAATCACCAGGGCAGTTTGTTTCGGAGAGGAAGAGACCTCTGTGGACAATTCAGCACCCGATAAAAACCTCCTGAACTTCTGCATCTTAACTTACTGGAGAAAAAAAGTGAGCACAAATTAGCAAGTGTGGTGACCGACATGCAGAACAGCATTGGTGAAATGCTGATGTGTGAAGTGAAACTACTTTATTTAGTGTTTATACCGGTTTAAATCACCTGGTGTGTTTGCTTGGGAGAGGAGGAGACCACTGTGGATAACTTGGTTCCCAGTAAACACCTCCTGAACAAAAGAACACTGAAGGTATTGCCGGAGAAGTTTAAGCTGGCTACAATCTGCAATCCATATTACTAGATGCAACCAAATCCCCCTAAATCGTACATACGGAACCTTTAAAGACAGTAACGTCAGCATCCAATTATATTCACCGGGGTCTTCAATTCATAGGTTCATCAGTTTCATGAAACCGGTCTTCATACATCCAGATAGTATTTCATTCTGGGTTAGACCTCTCTAAAAATAATAAAACACAGTGGGGTTTTTAGGAGAGAAAAGAATTTAAAAGTCAGACTGAAAGTAAAGCATCACTGTGAATGTAATCTTTGTTTCAGGGCATCAGAAATGAGCGTAAGTGTTTCAGAGTAGATTCCACTCTTACAGTAGCAGTTGTTGCTGTGTATGGGGAGGCGTTTAACACTCAAGCTTATAATGGTCGATGAATCAATAGCGACATGTTAACCAATCAAGTGTCTATTGACTGGGTTTATCAGTGCTAATGAAAGGCACGCACACATACACACACTTTCACACCCCTCCTTTCTCTGTTTCCCCAACTGTGAATTGCCCGTGATTCTGCATGCCAATGTGCTTTTAAATAGCCTGTGTTCTTTCATTTAGTTCAATCAAAACAGAGACTTTCATTTATGTCGCTGGGCTGTGTGATGTTTACAAGATAGAATGTGTGTGTGTGTGTGTGTGTGAGGGAGAGACAGAGTTCAGTGAGACTGGATATAACCTGGGGCAAGGCTTGAGGCTAAATCATTCCTGGAAGAGTGGCAGAAAAGGTAGAAAGCAAAAATGTTAAATGCTGACTGACTGCTGTGTCTGCTGCTTCCATCTCTACTGCTCTCTCTGTCTCCCTTCCCCTGGTCTGTGTAGTCCTATAGCTACATGTCTTCCTTACACTATCTCCCTCTGTATCCCTCCAAAGTACCTGGATAAGTATCTGTCTGTCTGTTGAGTCTTTCTGTCCGTCCCCATGTCTTCCCACCTATCTACACTGCACTTCCTTTTGAGACATCTGTTTTTGGATTAAGATATTATACACCTTCAACATGACAAGGTATGCAGATCATTTTATATACTTATGAATGTTGTGCTAAAGAAGTTATTTACCAGTTCATAAGACAGGGTAGAAATTAGAGCAGCATATTGGTAATTCCTTAGAATCTCAGTAACAGTTCTTCTAATATAACTTTTCCTTCATTCTGTTTTTTAACCCACACACCTCCCCACCAGGTTCTTTCAACACCCTTTTCCCACCAGATTTAGTGCATATCTGTGAGTTTTTTAAATTTGTGAAAACCCGCTAGAAATAGGCAATGGACTCCTGTCCCATTTCAAGGAGACAAGTATGCCTTTTTTAAATAGTGTGTCATATTTGATGTGACAAAATGGCTGTAAAACAGGTAAGTAAACAGTAGAAAGCAGCATGGAGGCCAGAATAATTTTTTTGTAACTCATTCAGTCTCTCTTTCAAACTTGGTGTCGACTAATTTGGAATAATAGTCAAGCACTGTTTGGTTGGAGACGGACGGACTGTAGCAAAACAGGTTAGTAAATAGCAGAAAGCAGCATGAAGACCAGTGAAAATGTTACGGTGGTTACTTCTTCTGTTGCCTATTCAGTCTCTCTCTCTGAAACTCAATTTTAGAGCGCTAGTTAGACAGAGAAGTAGGCATTTTGTGGCTTTAGTGGTCCTTTCTTGAACCACAGAAAGACTTTCTCAGTCTTTTAACATGACACTTTATGCAGCATATTCCTTGGCCATTTGACAGATGATTCTGTTTCTGGTCCATTGCTGGGAGACAATTTCTACTTTTTTCCTTTAAAGGATCTTTTTCTCTCCGACCGATGCATTCATGCCACCAAATTTAAGCTGTCACTTCAACGTACAATGTGAAAGGCCCTCTGCACGGCCAGTGTTTCGTTTGTTTGTTCATTCTGGGCTACTATAGAAACATGGCAGTGCAATGTGGCAGGCTCCGTGGTAGAAAACCTGCTTCCTATGTAGGTATGAAGGGCTCATTCTAAGCTAACAAAAACACAATGACTCTTAATTTCAGGTGATAATACACTAATTAAAACATGTTTATGAATATCGCATCCCACTTCAGCCCCCTGAAAAACCCCACTACTCCTTTAAGAGAGACTTATGACTCTGACAAACTCTAGAAGACAGACAGACAGACAGACAGACAGACAGATAAACACTAGTTAGCCTAGCAGCAATAAGGCTACAAACAACCCCTAATACAACACTCTTTTAAAGTAACATGCTCAATGTAACAGAAGTTCTGTGCTGATAGAGCACCTATTTATTTCTCGCATTCAAAGTAAATCCTGGTTAGTTATTGATACAAACATTTTTTGGGGGTGAATCATACCTTTAATTTCCTACTAATTAACAATTACAATCAAAGAATGAAGTCTAAAATCTAAAATCCATAAAATCTTTTTGTTTTTACAGATCCATCGTTTGTTGCCTAGTCTACAGATACTGCATGCATCTCTGGGACTCAGTCTGTCAGACAGTATCTCATGTTTCAAGCTAATATTGATAATTTAGAAAAATGCATATTAAAAAAAAGAAATGAAGGAAAGATGGGAAAAACAGGAAAATATAAATTAACTTTATTTGTTTGTGCAGCAGAACCATTCCAGACATCCTTAAATGAGTCTGATCTGTGACACACAAGATAATCACTTTGTGTCGTCCTGTTAGTCTGTTTGTTCGTCTGTCTGTCTGCCTGTCTGCTTCTCCCTCTCTGTGTATTTCTCTCCCATGCTGTTGTTATGTCTCAAAGCCCAGCTTGTTGTGTGTACAGAACGTTTGGTTCCACCGGTGTGCTAGCTCTGTATGAACTCCAGATAGTAAATGGTGGTGAGAAAATGAGGGACGTCAAAACACATGGGGACCCAGTTTGGGAGATCAAACGTGACACAGAGGAGAAGAATAGAGATCTTTCATCACTGATATAAATGCACATATGACGGCTAAGATGAGTGTGTAAGCAAAGTATGGACACGAACACAGACACACACACAAACACACTCATGCACACTAGAAAAATGTAAGAACAGACTGATGACAAACATAACAAGTCATTTGATTTAGAATCTTCAGTCTTTACTTTAAAAATATAGATTGATGTGACATTACAACTATCGTAATGGGGCATCTTAGAATTATTCCCATTGTAAAAAGGATACATAGATAGCATGATATTCAATGGAATAATATACTTTTTTTTTTTTTTTAAATCTGTGATAAGGAAAACTATGCAAAAAACAAATGAAAGGTTGTGTCATCAATGACAGCGTTCGACTTTTGCATTGGAGCCAGAGTTTTGTGCCACTCCTATTGGAGTCAATGGGGATGGCACGGCAATTCACACTATAACCAGGCTGTTCTCACAAACTGTTCAGATGTTTTCCTACAATAAGTAATGCAACCAAATTTATGCATATCCCACGTGTTTTGAAAGGCTGCAATCACCTGACCAACACGCTGACAGCAGTAAACAAGGAAGCAGTCCCGAACAGTCTTGTAAGGAGGCAGGCTGGGGTGGTGGATGGGTCTCAAATCTTTCCCATGATGTGTTTTGAACAGTGAGAACTTTCAGTGAACTTTGAGTCATTTTAAGGTACCTCCTCACTATGTTTGTTTTCCGAAACCAAACCACAGTGACTTTACTTGCCTAAAACTAACCTCTGTTACTTAACGTTAATTACGTAACTGTACATTGAATGGATGTAAAGTCATTCATGAGCTGCTTACTTGTAGGATATCATACAAACTGTTGCGCATGCATTTTTCGTGGATATTATACAAACCATTCTATGAGAATACGTTACTGTAGCCCATCATATCTTTGTGATTTCAAATTTGACTGAAAAATCCTTCGATCAAATTAAAAAACACACATTATGTGATGTTGTTGGTTCTTTATCTAAAAGTGCACGTTCACGTGTCTCGTTATTGGTCTCCATACAGATCTGTCCAGCAGTTGCACATAACTTAACTTAAGGACTTGCTGGGGCCAAGATAGCTAAAGCTACCTGTTGTATTTCATTATCAATAACAAAACAAACCTAAAATAGTTATTGATATTTAATAATTCTCAGGAGGGCTAACGTGAAATAACTTTTCCTAATATTGTCAGGAGGTGGTGCTACTCACCATATTTTTGTAAATTTGGGCCTTCATCATTTACTGCTAGGTCCTACTTGTTACTTTGTTCGACAATAAACTCAGTAAACATCTGCACTTCATTTGGCTAACATTAGGCAGCAATATCTCTGTTGAGACACCCCACGTCAATTTGGACCGTAAATGTTAGTAAGAAGCAATCCTCATGATGGTGTAAAGAAACAGAGTGCAAACTGCAGTGTTGGTGAGTGATAGCACGTTCCAGCCTCTGTAGCTTAATCGTTGTTATGACTTAGTTGTGTGCCAGCTAATTATATAGGCTAACGTTAGATAGCTAACGGCAATATGAATGTAAATCACTGAGGCAAACTGCAAGGCATTATAGTATACGGTCATGTCCTAATTCTGTCCAGCCAGAATAATAATCAGAGCCAATAGACTGATCTGGTTACAATCGCAGTCTGTTTAGTGATAATAGGTTGGACCTATCCCAATTGTTTATGTATCATAATGTAACATTAGCTGTCTTGGACCAAACAAGGGCTAGAGAAAGATCTGTAATCTGTTTAGAAAACAGTAACAAGAAACCTGAATGTGCACATTTAGATAAAAAAACATCAGTCAACATAAGAAGGATTTTAAGACCGAAGTCTGGCTCAAAGTCTCCTTGATAAGAGACGGGAATTTAAAGGCAACAAAGAGGAATTATGAAGATTCAAGTATGTCCAAAACAAAGTAGTTAGCATGTCGTCTAACCACATCAGATGCCAAAAGAGTTTATTGATGTTGTGGGGTGAAAAGCCTGCAGTCACAGTGTGTGTGTGTGTGTGTGTGTGTGTGTGTGTGTGTGTGCGTGTACATTTTAACTCGTCAGAGAGGAGTTAAAACCCTGTTGACTTTCTCACCTCCTGTCTGCTTCCATCACATTGTCAGAAAAGTGTGAGGTAGGGACGTTGTCTGCAAAGCAATTCAGTTGAAATGTCTATCCAGCTTTAGATATCAAACTTCTTTCACTTCATTCTCTCTTTTCTTCTCCTGTTTGTTTCAAGATGCATGAACTTTATTGTCTTTATGCAAGCATAACAAAATTGCAAAGAGGAGCACAAAGCCGTTGTGCACACCGCCATCAGTTCCCTCACGGTAAAACTGTCCAAAGAACTTAAAATGCCAAAAATAATCTCTGAAACATTGACAGAGCAGGTGGTTACAGCTCACTTTGGTATCTGCATATAGCTGCAAGTGCAACTGGAGGTGACAATGAATCCACACCAGTTTTAAGAGCTCCCTCATTCTCTCTGCCAGGCCTTTAAAAAAAAATCCTTTCTCTCCTTTTTCCAGCCCATCTCCTCCTAATTAAATGGAGTAGTGCCACTGACTAACAGGAGAGCCTGTTTTATCAGCACTCACTCATTCCACTCCTCCACGAGTGTTTGAGGGAGGAAGAGGAGGGGTCCGAAGCTACGGCAAAGTCGGCAGTCATCAAATACTTGTTAGAAAGAAGGTAGAATCTTAAAGAACCATTTGAGCATGATACTGCACAGAAACAGCGACAAAGAAAGAGTCCTCTTCCTCTCACCTTTTCTATTTTCCCCCTCCTCCCCTTCCTCCCTAGGCAAACCCAGGACCAAGTACCAGCAAGGGTCATATCTTTTTAATTATCTTTCCCGCCTTTGATTAATTATTCGGCGTGACAACGGCGCGTTCGTAATGCTTTTCACCTGCCGTCGCTGACTGACGGCCCCTCTGTTGAACTCAAAAGCAAACAGCTGCTGCCATGATCGCCTAGCAACCGGCCGGTGATGGATGAGTACCAGAGATGGATGGCCACAATAAATCACCACGTCTGCCTTGGCGCTATAGAAACCTGGGAAGAGTGAAAGAGATGGAGGGGAGGGAAAGATGGAACATACCAAAAAACCCTTAATGTAACTGTTCTTATTTAAAACGGCTACAGGCAAGTGGAAGGAGTTTTGAGAAGAAGCCGTAGAGTTTGTTGTTGTTCCTTCACTCTTTTTTTCTTCTTTACTTTAACATCTCATCTTGTTTAAGCACGGATTCAGGGTGGAGGAGGTTGCAATATTGTACTTTTAAACAGAGGCAGCGTTATAGACGGCAATGGTCTGTGTGGCCATTATATACATACCGATGTGGACTGAGAATTCTTTTCACTATAGTACACTATAGTACTACGCTACAATGCTCCCACCATCTCCAGTGGTACTGCTCCGTTCCCTCCGTATCTGTAAGCTTCGTCTGTAGAGTACAGACAGAGGGCTCCATCTCTGTCTCCATAAAAGCCCTTAGTTTAAGGTTTTGCAGCAGTTAATGTTATTTAAGTGTTACAACCTTTTCCCAGCAATAATCAAAGGCCACCTATTCACTGACTGTGTCCAAGTATTGAACATTGAAACACACAAACGCAACATGTGTTATCGACTACATGCACATGCGGGGTTAACAAGGAGTATCTGTGTAAACTGGGTTCCAACTCTTGTTGTGCATGAAAAAGCGTGGGATCTGCTGTTTACAATGATGTGTGTGCACTGAGGCCTTCATGTTTTTCCTTCAGTATAATTATCTGCCACAGTTAGCATGCTTGCTACATGGCTGCCTCATGTGCACTGGTAGACAAATAGTTATTAGGCACTGTGGTTGTACAGGGTGAGGGTGGCTTTGCCAAAGCCACAAATCCTCAAATGATTATTGCCAATCATCCATAGAATGGCAATCTTAGTCAGTGAGCCACTATGTTAATTTTCTAATTTAGGACAGTACATTTGAAGACATGTCCAAACTTAATCAAGCCATTGCAGTATTTTGACTGTATGAATTGCCGTTAGAAAATCGGAATCATCGATTAACATAATTGGCCACAATCAGAGGAAATACACGGTAATGACACTGAACACACCACTCAATGTGTTCTATCATACTGTATTACCAAACAAATATGCAGTGAGTCAAGAGGACATTCTTGTCATCTTAAATCTGCCAAGACTTAAGATAATTGTGTTTTTAGACACTACATCGCCTCCTTTAGACCTTTAGACTATAATTAAAGGAATGCATGATTGCCTCCAGAAACAGCACTGACGCATTGGCTACAGTCTGAAATGCTGGTCATGTGACACAGAACGGCCCAAAAACAATAAATACGCTGCTTTAAAATTAGCATTTTTCTGAGCATCACAAAATAGGTCTAACAGTTTGTACTATCATAATTTGATTCGTTATGTCCAGAAAAAATGATCTTTGCCATACATGTGTATGGGAAGCCAGCAGGGCACCAGCCAGCTCAATCACAGGAGCACAGTGATTTGAGTGCTCTATGGGCCCAAAAATGCAGAAGCCTGAGGAAGGCTGAAAACTTTTTTGGCATGTAACTACCATTTGAATGTCTAAGGCGTCATCTTGGAACATGGTATCGAGTTCTCTACCCCAGAGTACTCCACCATCACAGCAATGTGCTCCTATAACATTGTAAGACTCGCAATGGGCATTTAAAAATGATTTAAAAAATCAAAATTGGACAGGGGGTGTGTTATGCAAGTAGCAGCTAATGTTGCTAGCCTTGAGCAGAGATGAGAAGCAAGCTACATAGGTCTGTAAGCTCACTTCTTTCTAACAACAAAGATATAGTCTTCAGCCCCAAGGCTTTACGCAACTCCCTCTAGAGCCACAGAGAGCTTTATACAACTTTGTTCACATATGCAGTAGTACTCTCCAGCACCTGGAAACAGATTTAGAGTTTCCCTCTAAGGCCTTGTCTTCACGTACACAGATATTTTTATAAACGAATATTTTCCCCTACATTTTGGCCTCTCATCCACACACAAACAGAATTTTAGGTCACTACAAAAAAAGGCCTTCTCAGGTGTGGATTTTCTTAAAACTCCAGATTTTACCCCAGATATCAAATGGAGCATTTGAGAAACAACGCCGTCATCTCCTCAAGTCGTGTATGCCTGTTGTTGCTTTATTAGCATACACTAGAAACAACAACAACAATGGTGGTCTACTACTTTACACTTTAACTGAGTATCGCTGCACCATTTCACAGACGAACAAAGGCATCTGCTACGCCCAGTGTTTTTGCTCCACCTCAACATCTGTGGATTTAAGTCCACCAGAAACAGTGCTGGATCAGACCCCACCAAACCAGCAGATGGTAGGACACTTTCCAGAGTGGGACTGTTGCTGATGTGGATTGGAGGGAACCCTTTTGCATGTCAAGAGCACCACTCGTGTATATTTTCGTAATGTCTTTGTCCTTATATCGAACAGTAACCACTAGTGATGGGATCTCCAGTTGGTGTTTTGAAAAAGGTATTGTTACCCCGTATGCTTTAGTACCCCTGTGATGAGGCACAAGGCGGCGAGCATTTGGAGTTGTTTTGACATTCTAGTGCGGACGGAGATAATTTGTAAAAAGAAGGTCATGTGGATAGAATTATTTTCTAAAACAAAACGGAAAAAACATTGATTTTCAAAAATAGGGCCTAACATCCATAATGAAAATACATTAATAGAAAAATTACAATAGTTTGGATCATGAAAAAGGTTTCAAAATATTTTTGCATCTGAATATTTGTGTGCATTGCCTACAGAGAGGACAGATAGAAGAGAGGTATCTTTTAACATCCATCAGCAACACCAATGTTTGACCTTTCAGGACCCTTAAGGGTATTTCAACCTTTAATTACTCTCTTTTGAGTTTTATGTGCTGCACAATTTCGGTCACTTCTTCACCTCACTTCACTGTTATTCCTCTTTCCCTCCCTTTGTTGAGACCACGACTGTCCCCTCCTCCTTCCACCCCCGTCCCCCTCCTTAACCTGCCGTGTCCTCACACACACACACACACACACACACACACACACACAAACACACTCGTAGCTGTAGCTCAGGTTACAGCTCTGTAGCGATCCAGTCTAAATAATATAGCAGTGATGAATGGCAGGGCCAGATTCATATCCATCAACAGACTCTTTTTTTAAGGAGCATCCATCTTCTATAAGGCCTCCCTTTGAATCAGGGAGAAGTGAAGAGAGAGAGAGACTGCACTGCCCGAACCCATGGGAGAGACTTGTGCACAGTTGTGAGTTTGTGTGTGTGTGTGTGTTAGATAAGACATTGTGACTGATACACGCCTGCAAGCAACCCCCAAGACACATGAGCATGGGAGAGAGACATACACAGATTGTTATTGACACACAAACACAAATGCATGCCTGCACATGCATCAAGGAGATTAATGGACCTATGATTTACAATCTATACTTATTTATGATGTGAAATGTGAGTAATTGTGTGTAAAATACTATTTAAAGTTGCTATATCAATATTACATGCAGACACTGTTTTTCTCCCGACCACCCGTAGGGGATATGGAAAGTAGCTGGGCCAAAACATTAGTGAAACTAGTCCGGCCGATTTCCTCCACAACTCCCCCAACTTCTCACACACTCACTCACTCTCTCATTCAGTACCAATAATCCCCAACTCTCTGTCTGATTCTCTCTCCCCTTCTCACTCTTCATCCCTCACTCCCTTCCTCCTTCCCTGGAGAGGAGGGGGGGGCCTCAGAGACAGAAGGAAGGACTGCCCTACACACTGAAACACACATATGTGCTTGTAAACACACACAACTGCGTACGCACACACCGCTATACGCTCCCACACACATGTGAGGCCCTGGCAAGGCCCTGTTTGATAAATGACACACGTCATTGTGTCAGGAGAGAAGGGTGGGTCTGTGATGTATGGTGTGGACGATGAGAGGGGGAAATCGACTGTTTGGCAGTGAGACGGCGCTCGTCTACTCGCTGCTCTCCCCCTCTGGTTTCTGGAAACCTCCAAAAGCATGCGCCGAACATGCATGCATCCACATAAACGCGTTAACTCGCAAACACACGTCGATGCAAACAAACGTGCGCCAGATATTCTGTCTGGGTGAATGTGTTTGGGTGCAAAGAAAAGGCCGTTCTGCTTTTTCTTCTCAGTTTCTCCTCCTTTTTGGGGCTCTCTCTTTCTTCACGTGCCACTTTCTTTCTTTCTTTTTTTTGTCAAGCCCTTTGCGTTCTCTGGCTGAGTTACAGAGAGGAAGAGTTCATCGAGGAAAAAGAGAAGAAAAGGAGAGAGAAGCGAGGGCAGGCGAGCGGCGAGGGGGGTGCAGCGATATCAATCACAGTCCGGTTTGCAACAGAGATACTAGCATTTCAAATAAAACAGCCAAACCTAGACAAATAGCCTTAACATGGGGCTGTAACCTGAGCACCCTCCAGTACCACCCTGAAACTTCTCATAAAGTGGAGAAACAGAGAGGCTTCTGCTTTGTATTTCTCTTCTCTCTACACCCCCCCCCCCCCCCCCCCCCTTCCCCTCATCGACTATCTCTCTCTCGCCTCTTTTCTCTCTTTGTCGCTAGCAGGCG